>MU708560.1:131476-162925 GCA_026770625.1 Nicotiana glauca | reverse complement strand
CCCCCCCCCAAAACCTTGTCCCTCAAATCTAACCCAAGATGCTCGAATATTGATTTGAAACTTTCCGGCAAAACCCTAACTTTTCAAATTCTTCCAAATTGATACCATGTGATCCCCTCGTCTTCCTCATGAGGAATTCAGCGTCAATGGCGGTCAAATATCACCGGAATGATTAAAATTTCAAATTGATTGGCAAAAGAATTTTCCTTTCTGTTCCTATTCTTTGTGTAATTCTCTTCTTCTGATTCCGTTATTATACTTAGTTTAATGGGTGTTTTAACTTCTGTCAATGGCGTTCTAATTGGATGTTTGATTGTTTGTTTACTTAGACTATAATTCATTTTGTTCTTTATTTTAGTTTGATTATTAGTAGATTAGAATTCCTTATGTGTTCTTGATTCATCCCAATATGTTTAGTTAAGAATACTATTTAGGTTAATATTTTGGTTATCGTTGTCTTCATTTCTGATTTGGTTTAGTATGAATGCATTTTTGTTGGTATTTTCTTTTAGTTTAAGTCTTGATTTGCATTTTGATTAATTCTGTTCGGTCTGGTTTGATTAGATTAATGGGTGCTGTTAGCTTAATTAGTTAGTTTACTAAATTCAGGGAATATTCAGGGGTATGTGGGTAATTGGAAGAAGACATGAAGGTTATAGGTCATACTAGAGTTTCCTAGAACTTTCTAGATAGGGGTATACGTATAATTTTGGTAATATCAGTGGTAGTTACTTGGGTAATAAGTTAATAACTAGAGGACTGAACTGAAATAAACTAAGGACTGAAAATGAAAATAGAAAATTGGGGGACTGCCCTCATCTTTGCCTATAAAAGACATGACCATTGCCTTGAATGAAAAAGTTTGGAGCTCCAAAAATTTCCGCCCAAAAAGTGCTCTCTACTTTTCAGATCCGCATTTGAAATACAGCATTCAAAAAAAACCAAAAAACACTAGAAAACCTTCAAAAATCCAAAAAAGATATTGTTCCATTGATAAACCTTAGGTTAATTTCAAGTTTTAGTTATGGATTCACATTTTCTAGTTTAAAATCTGATGGCTGAAGTTTCAGAGGCTCACTAGACTGATTTCGAGTGAATTTGGGTCTAATTGAGCTTGTTTGGTTGAGTTTTGGTCTGTTGAAAGTTTCGAGTGTGTTCTGGGTTCATTTTCAAGGTTATTTGGTTTATTTTGGTGTTGTTCATTCCTGGACTGAGACTGACAACATTTGTTTGGGTTGTGATTTTAATTTTGAGCTGCTGTTGACTCTCTGATCTTTGCTGATTTCCTCTTCTTCTTCTTACATTTCTCATCTCCAGGTACATACTTTGAGACTGTGTTGATGTGGCTTCATCTGTTGAAAAATGAAATGAAATTGAGGCTTATGCTTTACTATGGAATTGCAATTTAAATGATTATGTTATATTTTGGATACTGTAATTAAGCTAGGACTGTTTTAAATTACGACAGACTTTGTACTGTTAATTTGGAATGGCATGAGCCGTAGTTAATTTAGTTTGTTTGTTTAGTTTAAACGTTCAGAACTAGAAGATAATTTGAGCTGGAAACTGGTTCAGGAACCTGTTGTGCGCTTGTGTTAATGACTGAGTATTCGAACTGTTAGGAGTAGATAATTCTATAGTCAACTGATAAAATAGTTTCATGATGAGCTATAGTTAATTCCCTGACTTTTACCTCACGTATTTGCCTAGGAAGTAGCTCAGTAGCGGATCAACATTTATGTCTCATATTTGTATAAATTGTTTTGAATTGCTGGAATTGAATCAGTTTAGTATGTGTTAATCAGAAATCGTAGGATAATCATGGTTATATCTGGTTCTGCCTGAATTTTGTGTATAAGGTCTACCAGTGTTGCATGAATCTTAGTATGATACAGTCATTGTGTTTGTGTGTATTGAAATAATTGCTAGTAATTGATTAACTCCTGAAGTTTAAAATGGCACGAGTGGACAGTGTTCAGAAGTGCGTGAGTACTAACTGTAAGCCTGTCTAAGTTTGATTTGGGAGTCGACGTTGTTTAAAGACTTCGATGAATCAATGTTGATTATAATTGAAATTAAAATCAGAAATGCATGATCCCATAGGCACAAAACTATGGTTGATCCTGCAGACTTAGCTTGTTCATGTTCAATTACAACTGCGATTAGCAGAAATTCAATCGTGAGGAACAAATCAGTTCAATTGAAGTGCATGTGCTTTCGATAATTGTGTATTTAGCCCAAAGGTATTAGTCATGCCTAAAATTAGAAAGGCAGTGGGTTTGTGGATTTAGCGAAGGCCCAGGTAGACCAATCTTGTGAATGAAACCTGGGCCTGCATTTGAACATAAGTGGAGTCCATTTACGGACATGCTGAAAGTGTGCTATTTTTCTTACTCATGTGGTTGAGTTTAGACGACTTTAAAATTGGACCTTGGGGCCTTGGGCTTCTCAAGTAATTAGGCTTTTATAGAGACCAATTAAATTGAAAATCATAGTTTACTTTAGATTGGACCTTTAAATAAAAAATGAGATGAGCCTCGCCAAATAAAAATGCAAAAATTGCAGGGCCCTCTTTAAATTTTATGTTAAAATTCTTAGAATTCAGGATAGGCTGTTTAGTGAATTTCACGGCCCTCCCCAAAGACAATACCGCGTTAGTCTCTTTAGGCATGTATTTTAATAACATTACCTTCCTAAACTCGGGTGCACATTTATGTGACCCAAATCCAAATCTCAACGAAGCGAAATGTGTCAACAACTACGGGTGCATTTATGTGACGTAGTTCGAGACACGTTTTCGCGATGTTGCAATTCTCGTTAAAAAATAATAATAAAAACGGTTTAAGGTTAAAAGCACATAAGGTCAAAACATGTACTAAATCAAATAAATAAGACAAATATGATAGTTGAGCGACCGTGCTAGAACCACGGAACCCGGAAATACCTAACACCTTCTCCCGGATTAACAGAATTCCTTACTCGAATTTCGGGTTCGCGGACTGCTAAACAGTGTCAATAATTTCCTCGATTCGGGATTAAACCGGTGACTCAGGACACCATTAATCTCCCAAGTGGAGACTCTGAATCTTAATAATAAATCCCATTTCGATTGTCCTTTAATTGGAAAAACTCCTTTATGCCCTTGCGGGTGTAGTGAAAAAGGAGGTGTGACAGCTCTGGCGAATCTTCTGGGGACAGAAACCCAGAACTTCGGTTCAGGGTTCAAGAATTCGAGCTTTGAATAATTGTTATGTTTGCCTTTATCTGATTTTCCTACATGTTTCATGCTGAATGTGCTAAATGCTTTACCGCTTTGATATTATCTGAACTGTATATAAATTGTGCTGAAACCCTTCTATTTTCACCTCCAGGGATGTGCTTACTGGTTGAGACTCTCTATTTTGTTAGTGTCATACCCTGAAATAAGAAAGAGGCTCGGACAAGTTACTAAGCCGGACGATCTTGCAGGTCCCCGGTACGTAGCCCCCTCCTCGACTCGAGTTGTCCGCTCGAGTACACAGTCTAGGACATATACCTAGGTTTTGAACCTAGAATAACTTGACTTCATGCCTGATCCCTAGTAGGAACGCTTATTTGCATCACGTGCATTTGCCATAGGTGACTTAACACAGGGGTTGGGTCCGTCTAGGACAGGTAACCTGAAATGAAAAAGACCATCTTGATGCATCTCACGTGTTGCATATGCATTTATTTGTCTTGGACTTGCATGCTGACCGACTTTGGAGTATTTGGGAAAATTGAAAAAAAAACAAGAAAAATAGTAGTGTAGAGAGTTAATTATCCGTTTTAGAAAAATAACCAATGTCAAAATAGTGTCGAAACTCTGAGAAAAATGAAAAAAAAATGAAGAAAAGGGGAAAAGAAAATTTGGTTTCAAAAGAAATGGTTTGCTTTATTGGTCAAGAAAAAGAAAAAAAACTAAAGAGTTTTATTTTCAAATAGTTTGTTGAAAAAAAAATACAAAAAGGGTATTGTTTTCCGAAATAGTTTGTTTTATCGTCCCGAACTACGCAAGTTTGATTCTCACCGGATGTGAGATACATAGGAAACCCTCATCAGGTCCAACCTCCTCTTTGCAAAAATAGACCCAAAACACCAAAAAATGTAATTTTGTCATGAATAGGTCTGGTGACGCCATTCTTGTCAAATATAAGCCGAATGTCCCTAAAAGGGTGCTAGAAGGCCGTTTTTACAAGAACAGCCACCTTGGATAATTTTCAATGGTTGGCAGGCACAGCCTTAAAATCCTCTTCTCGAGGTGCTGAAAGGCCATATCTGCAAAACCGGTTGTTTGTTTTAGATTAGAAATTTGAAAAATAATAGTGTCATTTTTCTTTCTAGGTCAAATAAGTGATTAAATCATCTTAATAAATGTGCAGGATGAGCACGATTCAAAATGAACCTTTCTCAATCATGAATAAAATCCCTCTGGAGTTGCGTCTGTGGTGGAACGATCTAGGCAAAGAAGGACAGAGCGAGGTCAACAAATATTTGAAAGGGCTTACTGGTTTGTTAGAGATTGTGCCACGAGGAGACATCATCAGAGCATTGGTCACGTGTTGGGACCAGGCACACAACATCTTCCATTTCTCAGACTTTGAACTCACCCCAACCTTGGACGAGATAGCTGGGTACATTGGAAATGATGAGGTGCCTTTAAGACAAAAATACCTAGTTTCCCCAAGAACTGTAGCCGTACACATGTTCTTAGACTCACTGAAGATAATCAGGACGGTCCACAATCTGGACTTGGCAAAGTTTTTTTGTACTCCACACTTTTTATACAACAGTTATGGCCACATAGGCGGACTCAATAACCCGGAAAGCAAGATATGCAGCAAAGGAAACCATCAAAATGGGAGGAACATAGACGTCTTGCTTTTATGGTGGTCTTTTTGGGGCTTTTGGTATTCCCAATGAAGGATGGTAACATTGACATAAAAATTGCTGGGGTTGGCAGCACTTTAATGACTCAAGCCAAAAGTACTCTCGCGCCCATGATAATGGCTGAAATCTTCCGTGCTCTTACAACCTGCAAAGCCGGAGGAGACTTCTTTGAGAGGTGCAATCTATTGTTGCAAATGTGGATGACCGAACACCTATTCCATCGTCCTCTGTTCCTGAGTTATGGGTCTACAGAGAAAACCTGTATAGAGGAGTTTTATACGAGGATTAAAAGGGTCAATTTTCCTGAAGGATTCACGGGCTGGACAACATACTTTCGGTCCCTCACTGGTAGTCAAATAGAATGGACGTTTGGATGGTTGTCTGTTAATGAAATCATGTATATGTCAGCGGCTAGGTCGCATTTTCTCTTGATGGGACTTAAGAGCATCCAGCCGTATGCTTCGTATCGGGTTTTAAGGCAGCTCAGGAGGTGCCAAATAGTGCCAAAAAACGGCGATCTTAGTACTCAGGTAATTAAGATTAGCCCTAACGGATAATTTCCTGAAGCAAGAGTCCGCCAGATCTGGAATGAATGTCAATACTTAAAAGCAAATACTCGTGTGCGGGATCGGGCCAAAGGCGAAGTGTCGCCAGGATACCTTGCTTGGTATAGGAGAGAACATGAGTACGAGAGGCCAGCTAAAAGACCTCACCTCCAGGAGTTTTCCTAATCATCGCAAGAACAGTGGTCCTGGTTAGCCAAAGAAAATGAATACAGGGCCAAAATAGGAGAATTGGAAAAGCGGGTCCAAGACCTTAAGTTTGAAAGCAGTATGCAAGCCGCAGCCGACGAGGGGGAGAAGAATAAATTGGCCAAGGAGAATGAAGCCTTATGATCCCAGATCCAAAAGATGAAAATAGCAGCTGAAAACCCCGTCAGGAGTGCCAAAGATGCCAAGCTTATAGAAAACCTAAGGCAAAAAGTGAATGACTACAGTTTTGACCTCAACAAAGCAGAATAAAAATTAGCCGGGGTTCGAAAACAATTGGCCAAAAATGCAGAAGAACGAGCCCACATGGTTAAACAGTTGAATGAAGAATACGACAATGAGCTCATGGGATTAAGGGTAAAGTTCATCGCCATAGACAATAAAATGATCAAACAGGTAAAAGAATTCAAGATTGAAAGAGAGCATTGCTACGCGGCGTTGGCACAATTAGAAATGGACTTGCACCAACTCCAGGAGAAAAATTAGGTAGCCGAGAAAACTTAGGAGGCCAGGACCCAACAGATAGGGTGGTTGCTTCAGGAAAAGGGTAGAATCAGAGAGAGAGTCTTAATCATTGCTCACAACATTACTAGGAAATGCCAAGTGTGCGAGAACATGACTCGCACAACCTTCTTTGCATCGGTGATGATATTTGTGAAACAGATAATGAGTGACTTGGACAGACTTCAGGGGGAACTTGCATATAGGCCCGTGGCGAGACCGAATGATGTCCCGCAGGCACCAGGAGCTTTAATGTATTCATGATTGTCATTTGAGTCTGTATTTCTTTTTCCTATCAATTGTTTGCGTCCGTATTTAAGAGTCTGCCAGTTGATTGAGTCTGTATTTCCTTTTGATAGAATAGTTGATGGTGGAGTCTGTAGTTCGTCTTTTCATCAGAGTCTAATAGTGTGAGTCCTTGTAAGCAAAGTATTTGCTATCAATAAAACTAAAAATCCCAAACATTTTGCTTCTATTTTACATTCATTTGCACGAACTACGCCTGGCCTGATTCATGCGGGGTCATGATACGTAGGAAATCTTTATAGTATTCGACCGTAACCAAATGAAAAAGGAAAAGAAAATAAGAAGAAAAACAAGAGAGGAGAAAAAGGAAAAAGAAAAGAGCGAAAAAACAAGAAAGAAAAGAGAGAAAAGAAATCGAGGGAGCGAGAGAACCGAAACAAACAGAAAGTAAAGGCAAGAATTGAAAAGGAGACAGAGAAAAGAAAGGAAAAGCAAGAAAAGAAAAGAAGAAGAAAAAAGAAAAGAAAGCAAAAGAAGGAAAGTGTTCATTAGAAATAAAAGCCGAGATGACACAAGCAAATGCATAATAGAATCCATTTGCTTAGGTGCACTCATTACCCAATGTGCGGTTATCAAATCTGCTAATGCCCTAACCATTCATCAAGTTGTTGTTCATGTCGAGTCCATGCAGGTGGTTGGTTGTTTGGCATTCTGGCAACCCATTCCTACAACACCCGATCAAACAACAAGCTGAAAATGACAGGCCAGGAATCCGATACCAGTATTGTGGACCCAGCAAAAGAGGTAGAGGTGATGGATGTTAATTCAATGAGGGAAAAAATGCATAAGTTGAGGCAAATGGGTGAAATGCACCAAATGGCTGAAATGCATCAGGCTTGGTCTAGGGGTCAGCCGGCGCCAGTTTATCCTGCCAATCCAGCCTACATTCCACCTTTGGCTCAGTCTCAGGAGCCTCCTACTGTGAATTCGTCTCCAGCTTTCCCGTTCTACCAACAGAGTTATGGCACCACCTCATATCCCCCCAAGCTCCACCGCCCAAATAAAACCCTCCTCCAACAATCACTCATGTCGTTGTGGCACCTCCACCTGCCACATTGCAAAGATCTTCTAGTGAGCCACTGTTTCAAGCTCACGACAGTCAATACTATCCTCCTGAGCCTACCTTTAAAGTTCCTGAGCCATATTCTTACACCCCTTACTTTGGGCTCCCGATGGAAACTTAGAAGCCGCTTAAAAACTCGGAGCAGGAAGAGATGATTCAAAAAGTAAAAAGCCTGGAGCAATCCTTCAGGAACATGAAAGGGTTGGGTGGCCAAGTCAGTGTGGCCTATAAAGATTTGTGTCTATTCCCGGATATTCAGTTACCCACAGGGTTCAAAATGCCAAAATTTGATCTGTATGGCGGGCATGGTGACCTGATGGCCCACCTGAGGGGATTCTGCAGCAAAATGAGAGGGGACGGTGGGAAAGATGAGTTACTGATGGCGTACTGCAGCCAGAGTCTGAGTGGTTCTGCTTTGGAATGGTATATAAGATAGGACCATGGTAGGTGGTATACTTGGGATGACTTGGCACAAGAGTTCGCCTGCCATTTTCAGTACAATCTAGAAATTGTTCTAGACCGCCTGTCACTGATAAAACTTGAAAAGAAGCCAGGGGAAAGTTTCAGGGAGTATGGGTTCCGCTGGAGAGAACAGGTTGCAAGGGATGACCCTCCGATGAAAGAAAGCGAGATGGTCTACTACTTTTTACAGGCTTTGGAGCCGACTTATTTTGGGCACTAGGTAACAGTAATTGGAAAATCTTTTAATGAAGTTGTGAAGATGGGAAGTATGGTCGAGTAAGGAATCAAGACCAATAAAATCATGAGCTATTCAGTGGTAAAAGCCACCACCCAGGTCATCCAAAGCGGCAATAGAGGTGTGCTCGGGAAAAAGAAGAAAGAAGAGGTTGCAAATGTTGAGTTCGGAGCATGGTCCAGATCTAGAGGCCCTTCACCCTACTACAACCAACCCCGACCCCACCACCCAAATTATCCCTACACTCCAAACATCCCTCCCCAACACTATTACCTACCACCAGATCCACATTTTTCCATCCACCATGCTCAAACCTATACCCAGCCTCCTGCTCATGCGCAATGGCGTGCACCGGCTCCCCAAAACTCATATCCAGCTCCACAAAACACATATCCACCCCCAAGAGCCTATAAAGACCCCACGAGAATAGGTTTCTGGCCAAACCCAGCTTTCAAGAATGAAAGGGCATAGAAACAAAAGACATTCACCCCACTGGGAGAATCATATACCATCCTTTTTCAAAAATTGAGGCAGCTACGCCTGTTGAACTCAATTGAACCCAAAATGCCAAATCCTCTTCCTCAAAATTTGCACCATTCAGTAAGCTATGAATACTGTTCGGGGGACCCCGAACATGATACAGAAAAGTGTTGGAAGTTAAAGACCACTGTGCAAGAGCTCATTGACACTCATTGAATTGAAGTTCAGGCCCCGGAGGTGCCAAACATTAACCAGAATCCGTTACCAGCTCATCACGAGGCCCACATAATTGAATTGGTACACAAGGGAGGGGAGTTCAAGAAGCCCTCGTAAACAGTAATGATGATCCGTGCTAGTGAAACTAGTTCGAAAGAAAAACCAACCAGTGAGAAGGCAGTAGTTCAGTTGAAAGGGACGGACGGTAAGCCAGTTGTGGTAGCCGAGAAAAGGTCATCAAACAATGTTGCCTTAAAACCAGAGCCGGTCAAAGTGGTGGTGCAAGGGGTAGTAAAAAAACCTGTGTTGGTTATAAAGGGAGCTCACATAGAGCCGGTTATCATAAAGCCAGTAACTCAGTTGCCAGTGGTCAACAACAAAACCGTTCCTTGGAATTACAAACAGGTGGCGGTGATATATAAGGGAAAAGAAATCAAAGAAGAAGTTTGTGAAGCGCAAGGTTTTACTCGTTTGGGACGGTGCTTTGCCCCCGAAGAGTTAAGAAAATCCAAGGTCCCCAAAGATAACCGGGTGCTGGTTAAGAAACCTGTGATGGAAGAGGAGGCAGAAGAATTCTCGAAGAAGATGAAATCGCAAGACTATTCTATTGTTGAACAGTTAAGGAAGACCCCGACCCAGATCTCATTGCTTGCATTGCGTATCCACGTAGACGAGCATCGCAGGGCACTGATGAAGATACTGAATGAGGCTCATTTTCCCGATAAGATTTCGGTAAATCATTTAGAGAATATAGCGAACAAGATCTTTAAGGCGAACAAAGTGACCTTCTTTGATGATGAGTTGCCCATGGAAGGCACAGAACACAACAGAGCTCTTTATCTGACAGTGAAGTGTGAGGATTTCGTAGTCACTCGAGTGTTGGTTGACAATGGGTCCAGTGCAAACATATGTCCTTTGTCTACGCTGGACAAGCTGAAGGTTGATAACGACAGAGTTTATAAGAACGGTATTTGTGTTCGAGGGTTTGATTATGGGGGTAAAGACACAGTGGGTGACATAGTGCTGGAATTGACAATTGGGCCAGTGGAATTCACTATGGAATTCCAGGTATTAGACATGGCGGTTATTTATAACCTCTTGTTAGGGCGACCATGGATTCACGCTGCCAAGGCAGTACCGTCCACATTACATCAGGTGGTCAAGTTTGAATGGGACAGGCAGGAGATTGTAGTGCATGGTGAAGACAATATGTGCGCTCTAAGTAATGCCATTGTGCCTTTCATAAAAGCTGATGATGACAAGGGGCCGTGGGTTTACCAAGTCTTTGATACAGTCACAGTGGAAAAGATCCCGGAATGGAAAACCATTCCAGTTCCTAGAATAACAGCTGCAACTGTCATGGTGGCTTCGGAA
This sequence comes from Nicotiana glauca, assembly GCA_026770625.1. Classification (NCBI taxonomy): domain Eukaryota; kingdom Viridiplantae; phylum Streptophyta; class Magnoliopsida; order Solanales; family Solanaceae; genus Nicotiana; species Nicotiana glauca. The sequence goes on along the minus strand of MU708560.1, from coordinate 152,610 downwards.
ATGTTAAAGAATGGTTTCATACCGGGCAAAGGTCTGGGTGCTGATCTTTAGGGCATTGTACAGCCAGTCTCTCTTTCTAAGAATCTGGATACTTTTGGATTGGGGTTCAAGCCCACCGCTGCGGATGTAAAGCGGGCTCACAAGATGAAGAAGAGGGCATGGGTCCTTCTTAAGCCAATCTCGCGTCTGTCCAGATCCTTTGTCAGGCCGGGTATTAACAAGCATTTGTTGTTAAAGGTTACCGGGTCATTGATTGGTGCTGATGGAGACTTGGATAAAGGGTTTGAAAGGGTGTTCACTGAGATTAACATGGTTGAGGCCGGGGAAGGGTCGAGCAAGGCAGATGTGCAGTTCAACGGGCCACGTGTAAAAGTAAACAACTGGGAATCTACTCCTCTTCCTACTCGGATGGAGTCTTGGTAGTGGTTTTTGATTTTCTTTTGTTGTCTGGATTATTCCAGGGTTTGTAATTCAGATGTTATGTTCCGTCTAGTTGGATGTGTTAAGCCCTGTTATCTTTATATTCAATGAAATGCAATCGTCTTTCTTTCTTCATTCCTAATTTTGTTTCTATTTTCTTTTCTTTTCTGTTAGTTCTTTTTATGCTGATATCAATGACATGACATGCATGAGGAATCTTCGGCCCAGTTTTAATAGCCAATCTAACTCGGAAATAATAATACAAGAAATTGAGTGTGGTGATGAGTTGGAATATGATGATGACGAGGGCTATGAAGAAATTAGTAAAGAATTAAGCCAATTTGAAGAAAAAGCCAAACCTAATATGAATGACACGGAGGCAATCAATTCAGGGGATTAGGAGAATGTACGGGAAACAAAAATAAGTGTCCATTTGGAACCTCAGCTCAGAGAAGAGATAATTAAAGCGTTGCTTGAAAACAAAGATGTTTTTGCGTGGTCATATGAAGATATGCCTGGTTTAAGCACCTTTTTGGTGGTCCACAAATTGCCCACAGACCCAGCATTCCCTCCTATCAAGAAGAAGCTAAGGAAATTTAAAACAGATATCAGTGTAAAAATCAAAGAAGAGGTCACCAAGCAGGTTGATGCGAAGGTCATCTGGATCACACGGTATCCCACTTGGCTAGCCAATGTTGTACCTGTGCCAAAGAAGGATGTAAAGACCAGAGTGTGTGTTGATTACCATGATCTCAATAAGGCGAGTCCAAAAGACAACTTCCTACTGCCAAACATCCACATATTGATTGACAATTGTGCCAAACATGCGATTGGTTCCTTCGTGGATTGTTATGCGGACTATCACCAGATTTTGATGGATGAAGAGGATGCGGAAAAGACGGCATTCATCACGCCTTGGGGAAAATATTGTTTTAGGGTCATACCATTTGGGTTGAAGAACGCAGGGGCAACATATATGAGGGCGATGACCACCATGTTTCATGACATGATACATCGCGAAATTGAAGTCTACGTAGACGACGTGATCATAAAGTCGAGGAAGCAATGTGGCCATGTCAAGGACCTGAGGATATTTTTTCAGAGGCTCCGCAGGTACAACCTCAAACTTAATCCAACAAAGTGTGCATTTGGAGTCCCGTCTGGGAAGTTGTTGGGGTTTGTGGTAAGTTGACGCGGTATCGAGCTAGACCCGTCCAAGATCAAAGCCATTCAAGAGTTGTCGCCGCCTAAGAGAAAAAAGAGCTGATAATTTTTCTTGGTAAGTTAAATTATATCAGCAGGTTCATTGCCCATCTCACAACGACTTGTGAGCCCATTTGACAAGATTAAGGAGTATTTGATCAGTCCACCTGTGTTGGTCCCACTGGAGCAAGGAAGACCCTTGATTCTTTATCTGACAGTTTTGGATAACTCGTTTGGCTGTGTACTGGGGCAACATGACATCACGGGAAAGAAAGAGCAAGCGATTTACTACCTCAACAAGAAGTTCACATCTTATGAGGTGAAGTACACTCAGCTGGAGAGGATGTGTTGTGCCTTAACCTGGGTAGCGCAGAAGTTGAATCATTACTTGTCATCATATACCACTTATCTCATCTCTCGGTTGGACTCATTAAAATACATTTTTCAGAAGCCCATGCCCACGGGAGGCTCGCAAAGTGGCAGATCTTGCTTACGGAATTTGATATTGTCTATGTGACCTGGACTGCAATAAAAGCACAAGCGGTGGCTGATCATCTAGCCGAGAATCCAGTTGATAATGAATATGAACCTTTGAAGACATATTTTCCGGGTGAAGAGCTAATGCATGTTGAGGAATTAGAACAGGTCGACAGCCGTGATGGAAACTGTTCTTTGATGGGGTTGCTAACACCAAAGGCGTAGGCGTGCTTATTTCTGAGACAGGGAAGCACTACCCTATTACAGCTCAACATCGTTTCTATTACACCAATAACATGCCTGAATACGAGGCGTGTATCTTCGGTTTGAGGTTGGCTATCGACATGGGTGTCCAGGAAATCTTGGTCATGGGTGACTCGGATCTTCTGGTGCAGCAGATTCAGGGGGAATGGGAGACACGAGACATGAAGCTCATACCATATCGACAGTTGTTGCATGAACTCTGTCAACAATTTCAATCAATAGATTTCAGGCATATTCCAAGGACTCATAATGAAGTTTCCAACGCTTTGGCCACTTTGGCATCAATGTTGCATCATCCAAATAAGGCTTATGTGGACCCGTTGCAGATTCATGTCCGAGATCAGCATGCCTATTGTAACATGGTGGAAGAAGAACTTGACGGCGAACCGTGGTTCCATGATATCAAAGAATACCTCAAGACGGGAGTATATCCAGCACATGCCACAGGGGATTAAAAGAGAGCGATTTGACGCTTGGTAACTGGATTTTTCTTCAGTGGAGGAGTGTTGTACAAGAGAACTCCAGATCTTGGTTTATTGAGATGCATAGATGCTAAACAGGATACAGTTATCATGACCGAGGTACATGCGGGAGTTTTTGGACCTCATATGAGTGGATATGTATTAGCAAAGAAGATTCTCCGAGCCGGTTATTATTGGCTTACTATGGAACGAGATTGCATCAGTTTCGTGCGCAAGTTTCATCAATGTCAGGTACATAGGGATTTGATTCATTGGTACATAGGGATTTGATTCATTCTTCACCATCTGAATTGCATACAATGTCGGCACCATGGCCTTTCGTTGCTTGGGGAATGGATGTCATAGGGCCGATCGATCCAGCAGCGTCAAACGGGCATAGGTTTATTTGGGTATCCATTGATTATTTCACTAAGTGGGTTGAGGCAAAAACTTTCAGATCTGTGACCAAGAAGGCAGTGGTCGATTTTGTGCATTCAAATATCATATGTCGCTTCGGAATCCCGAAGGTAATCATCGCGAACAATGGTGCCAACCTCAACAGTCATCTGATGGCGGAGACATGTCGGCAGTTTAAGATCACGCATCGCAATTCCACCCCATATTGTCCTAAGGCGAATGGAGCGGTCGAAGCAGCTAACAAGAACATCAAGAAAATACTTTTGAAAATGGTGGAAGGGTCTAGGAAATGGCATGAGAATTTACCATTCACATTGTTAGGCTATCTCACTACTGTCCACACTTCAGTAAGGGAGACTCCTTATTCATTGGTATCCGGTACTGAGGCAGTGATACATGCAGAGGTTGAAGTACCATCCCTTTGGATTATCGCCGATGCAAAAATTGACGATGTTGAATGGGTTAAAGCCCTCTTGGAACAATTGAGCTTGATTGATGAAAATAGATTGGCAGCTGTATGTCACGGATAGTTGTACCAACAGAGAATGGAAAGAGCATATAACAAGAAGGTGCGTCCGCGGAAATTTGAAGTAGGGCAATTGGTGTTGAGACACATATTACCTCATCGGGCTGAAGCAAAAGGAAAGTTCGCCCCGAACTGGCAGGGGCCATTTGTTGTAACCAGAGTGTTGTCCAATGGCGCATTATATCTGACAGATGTGGAAGGGAAATGTGTAAAAATGGCTATCAACTGTGATGTAGTCAAGCAATACTATGTATGATTTCTTTGTTTAATTGTACTTTATTGTATTTGGCATATTTTTTAGATTGAAATAACGAAGGCATTTTGTTCTGCTATCCAAACACTTTATCCTTTGTTACCCCTTTTGAGCCTCATTTATTTTCTTTCGTACCCCTTTTTCGAAATCAATAACAACTCGGGAGCCCGAGCAGGGAAAATCAGAGGAGAAACAAGAAAAACAGTACAAAAGAAAAGAAAAGGAAAAAAAGAAGAAAATAAAAGAGAAGAAAAGAAGAACAGAAAAGAAAAAGAAAAGAAAGAAAATCACAAAAACAAAGCAAATTCTATAACGTGAACTACATTTGACTTGATCCCGAAAGGGTACGTAGGTAGCCTCTCTAAGGTTCAGTCATGCCAAAATAAAAATCAAAAGTCCCCAAGCAAGAAACTGGGGCAGAATTTGTGATTGTTGTGAGAAGATAGATTTCGGAAGTTGTGATTTGAACCCACTTGAATTGTTTTGAGCCTTTTATACCTTTCTTTCTAACCCGTCCAAAATCCTACATTACGGTCCAAAGAAAGACTTTCTGATCAGTCTTTGAGAAATGCCTAGTCAAGCAGAAAGAGGTAATTCATGTCTGGGGCGACACTCTGGTTCAAGTAAGAAAGATCAAAATGAGAGAGTCTTATTGGTAAAAACCCTCACGGGCACTGTAAGGCGACGGGAGCTGAGAGAAATAAAAATGAGAGAGTCTTATTGGTGAAAACCTCCAAAGGCACCGTAAGGCGACGTGAGTTGAGAGAAATGAGAGAGTTTTATTAGTGAAAACCCTCACGGGCACCTTAAGGCGAAAGTGAGTTAGGAAGTGAATAATTGTGCAAGGTCTGTTGGTAGAAAACTGTTTCAAGGAACCGCAGGGTGAACATGGTCAAAGTTTGGGTAAAGTAATCAAGTGATGGAAATTCTGGGGCAACAAAGTATGGCAATTGAAAGCTGGTTGGTTGGACAGATTGGGCCGATTTGTCCAAAATGCATGTCATGATAGTCGGTACCAGCTATTCCGGTCAGATAAGTTTCTTTTCCTTAACTCGTAAAATCATTGCATTTCATTTTCTTTTAGGGGGTTTTATCTGTCTAAGATGTTTTCAATGTCAATCTTGCAAGTGGAAAGGATTTCGAAGCTCACTACCAGCTTCAAAAAAATGTAAAACACAGTGTGGTCAACATGATGTAAGGTGGAATATAGGGAATCACCGAAAGTTTCATCGGTGGAAGGATTGGGAAATGTTGTGGGAAATGTAAAGGTTCAAATACAGGGTTCCAAGGTACGAAACAACAACAGGGGTACAGAATACTCGGGTTGTCGAAAGTCAGGCAGAAAGTCAAACGATTCAGGGCGGTTTAGGGGAACTGCTCCAAACAAAGAAATGCAATGGAAAGATTTGCAACAAGAATGCCATCAACTAACCACCATTTTAAACTGATGAAATTTTCTTTCATTGAAACAGCGACATAAAAGTCGGTTGTTCTGGAGAAAACTCTCCATGAGGGAAAAACAAGCAGTAATCGGGTTTGACCGCAAAATGTAGCTTGATACAGGATAGTCAAGAATAGCATAGGGGAATATAAGTTGGTTGCAAAATTTGCATGTTTAGGATAAAATTCAAGTAGAAGTTGTCAGGACCTTCCTGGATAATAGGATGTAGTTTAAAGTCCTTGTAGATAATATGATGTAGGGAGAGTAATACTTTAGAAGATATAACTTAGGTTCATAATTGTTAGGAGTTGTCAGGATCTCCCTAGATAATAGGACTTAGCTTTCAATTCTTAGTAGTAGTTAGTAATATGATTCAGTTGAACACGCACCTATACACCAAGCTTCCAAACTGGGGCAGAAAGTTTTCTTTGTTTTGTCTATTTTTGTGAAGTCAGGAGCCCGCCTGGATAACAGAGGAATACAGTTCAAGTTTTGAAGTCAGGAGCCCGCCTGGAGAACAGAGGAATACAATTTAAGTTTTGAAGTCAGGAGCCCGCCTAGAGAACAGAGGAATAAATTTTGAAGTCTTGAAGTCAGGAGCCCGCCTGGAGAACTGAGGAATAAAATCCAAGTTTTGAAGTCAGGAGCCCGCCTGGAGAACAGAGGAATACATTTCAAGCTTTGAAGTCAGGAGCCCGCCTGGAGAACAGAGGTATTACAATTCAAGTTTTATTTTTCAATTCTTCTTAATATCTTGTAACGTAACGCCCAGTTTCTAAATTGGAGCAAAAAGTCTTCTTTGTTCTTTCTATTTTTTGAAGTCAGGAGCCCGCTTGGATAACAGAGGAATACATTCAGGTTTTGAAGTCAGGAGTCCGCTTGGATAACAGAGGAATACATTTCCAAGTCTTGAAGTCAGGAGCCCGCTTGGAGAACAGAGGTATTATAATTCAAGTTTTAGTTCTCAAGATATTATTAATATCCGATAACATAACGTCCAGTTTCCAAACTGGGGCAGAAAGACTTCTTTGTTCTATCTATTTTTTGAAGTCAGGAGCCCGCCTGGATAACAGAGGAATACATTCAGGTTTTGAAGTCAGGAGCCCGCCTGGATAACAGAGGAATACATTTCCAAGTCTTGAAGTCAGGAGCCCGCCTGGAGAACAGAGGTATTACAATTCAAGTTTTATTTTTCAAATTCTTATTAATATTTGGTAACATGTACCCAGTTTTCAACTGGGGCAAAAAGTTTTCCTTGTTTTGTCAATTTTGTGAAGTCAGGAGCCCGCCTGGATAATAGAGGAATACATTCAAGTTCAAGTTCAGCAGTCGGGAGCCCTCCTGTACGACATAGGAGAAACATTCAAGGTCAACAGTTTGAAGAGAAGGGACAACATCTCAGTTTACAATTCGAAGTGGTAACAATGGATTTCACCAAGAAAACACAAGACAACAAGGCAACAAGGAATACAAGATCAAGTTTGAAGAATTTAGATAGGACTTTTGTAATTCGTAGAGCATAGCTTAGCCTAGCTTCTTTTATTTTAGACATGGTGTAATAAGGGAGGTCAGCAAGCAGTAGCTCCTGGTAGTCCCAGCTACCAGACATTCGCGAACTATACTGACCTGCTTCCTTTTTAGCCAAGGATATGTAGGCTACCTCCGAAGCAGGGTGCGGTCAAATCTTTCAAAATTGCTACACACGGAATATTCAAACAGGCAAAAATCGTTCGTTTCTGCTCACTTATCTTTGCACGAAAACTCTTCGTGTTTCCGGGCAAAGAGGGGCAGCTGTGAGCACGTGATTTTTGCCCTATATGAATTATTCCCAAAAATTCAAACAAAATGATTTCTTTCATTGTTTTTGCAATTTTGTGAATTTTGTTTTATTAATTGTTTGCATTTTATTTGTGCATTTTAATTCATATGAAAATATACAAAATACCCTTGGCATTTGTTTAAGGTTTAATTTCATATTTTAGGATTAAGTAGTAGTTAGAATTTCTTAAAAATAAAGAAAATAACAAAAATGGTCTTTTTGCATTTTTAGTTTAATTTGTCTTAACTTGTGGTCAATTAGGAATTAGGGTATTTGGGAATTGAATAATAATTTTAGGAGTCAATTTGGTTTTATTTTTAATTTAGCATTTCATAAAAAATCAGGAAAATATAAATAATGAATAGAATAAATACAAAAAAAATAAATAAATAAAAAATAAAAACAAAAGAAAGAAAGCAATTAAAAGAATTGGGCCATTCCAATTAGACACCCGCCTGGCCCAAACCAACCACCAGCCCAAGCTCACACACGCCTAAACCGGACCAAGTACCCAGTCCAGTATGTCCTTAACCCGGCCTGCCACCCCCGTATCCAAACGACACCATTTAGAGAAAATTAAATCCTAGCCGTCTAGGTTTAGGTGATCAACGGCTAAGAAGCCCATGATCAATAAATATAAAATGGTCGGGATCAACCCCACCCCCCTCAACTCATCGTCTCCAAACCCTCAACGTCTAGAGCCTGTAACGCCACCGCCGGAAATTGCCCACGGCGGCGGCCCGTCTCCGTTCGACCCCAAAATAACACCCTGAATCCCCCTTCTCTTCCTCTATCCAAATCCACCATCCATTTCCCTCGAATCCCACCCTAGGCCGTCGAATATTAGTTCAAAGTTTTCCGGCCATAACACCAGCTCTCCCAAACTAGTCCAAAATGACACCATAGGACCGCCTTGACATCCTCTCTCAACCCCAAAAACCCCATCCCTCAAATCTAACCCCAAGATGCTCGAATATTGATTTGAAACTTTCCGGCAAAACCCTAACTTCTTCAAATTCTTCCAAATTGATACCATGTGATCCCCTCGTCTTCCTCATGAGGAATTCAGCATGAATGGCGGTCAAATATCACCGGAATGATTCAAGTTTCAAATCGAAGGGCAAAAGAATTTTGAGCCGCCTTAGTGAGTTTTCGATTGTTTTTGTTTATTTTTCCTTTCTGTTCCTGTTCTTTGTGTAATTCTCCTCTTCTGATTCCATTATTATACTTAGTTTAATATGTGTTTTGACTTCTGTCAATGGCTTTCTAATTGGATGTGTGATTGTTTGTTTACTTAGACTGTAATTCATTTTGTTCTTTATTTTAGTTTGATTATTAGTAGATTAGAATTCCTTATTTGTTCTTGATTCATCCCAATCTGTTTAGTTAAGAATATGATTTAGGTTAATATTTTGGTTATCATTGTCTTCCTTTCTGATTTGGTTTAGTATGAATGCATTCTTCTTGATCTTTTCTTTTAGTTTAAGTCTTGATTTTGATTTTGATTAATTCTGTTTGGTCTGGTTTGATTAAATTAATGGGTGATGTTAGCTTAATTAGTTAGTTTAGTAAATTCAGGGGATATTCAGGGGTATGTGGGTAATTGGAAGAAGACATGAAGGTTATAGGTCATACTAGAGTTTCCTAGAACTTTCTAGATAGGGGTATACGTATAATTTTGGTAATATCAGTGGTAGTTACTTGGGTAACAAGTTAATAACTAGAGGACTGAACTGAAATAAACTAAGGACTGAAAATGAAAATAGAAAATTGGGGGGCTGCCCTCATCTTTGCCTATAAAAGACATGACCATTGCCTTGAATGAAAAAGATTGGAGCTCCAAAAAATTCCGCCCAAAAAGTGCTCTCTAGTTTTCAGATCCGCATTTGAAATACAACATTCAAAAAAAACCAAAAAACACTAGAAAACCTTCAAAAATCCAAAAAACATATTGTTCCATTGATAAACCTTAGGTTAATTTCAAGTTTTAGTTACGGATTCACATTTTCTAGTTTAAAATCTGATGGCTGAAGTTTCGGAGGCTCACTAGACTGATTTCGAGTGAATTTGGGTCTAATTGAGCTAGTTTTGGTTGAGTTTTGGTCTGTTGAAAGTTTCGAGTGTGTTCTGGGTTCATTTTCAAGGTTATTTGGTTTATTTTAGTGTTGTTCATTCCTGGACTGAGACTGACAATATTTGCTTGGGCTGTGATTTCGATTTTGAGCTGTTGTTGACTCTCTGATCTCTGCTGATTTCCTCTTCTTCTTCTTACATTTCTCATCTCTAGGTATATACTTTGGGACTATGTTGATGAGGCTTCATCTGTTGAAAAATGAAATGAAATTGAGGCTTATGCTTTACTGTGGAATTGCAATTTAAATGATTATGTTATATTTTGGATACAGTAATTAAGCTAGGACTGTTTTAAATTACGATGGACTCTATACTGTTAATTTGGAATGGCATGAGCCGTAGTTAATTTAGTTTGTTTGTTTAGCTTAAACGTTCAGAACTAGAAGATAGTTTGAGCTGGAAACTGGTTCAGAAACCTGTTGTGCACTTGTGTTAATGACTGAGTATTCGAACTGCTAGGAGTAGATAATTCTACAGCCAACTGATAAAATAGTTTCATGATGAGCTATAGTTAATTCCCTGACTGTTACCTCACGTATTTGCCTAGGAAGTAGCTCAGTAGCGAATCAACATTTCTATCTCATGTTTGTATAAATTGTTTTGAATTGCTGTAATTGAATCAGTTTAGTTCGTGTTAATCTGAAATCGTAGGTTAATCATGGTTATATCTGGTTCTGTCTGAATTTTGTGTATAAGGTCTACCAGTGTTGCATGAATCTGAGTATGATACAGTCATTGTATTTGTGTGTATTAAAATAATTGCTAGTAATTGATTAACTCCTGAAGTTTAAAATTGCAAGAGTGGATAGTGTTCAGCAGTGCGTGAGTACTAACTGTAAGACTGTCTAAGTTTGATTTGGGAGTCGACGTTGTTTAAAGACTTCGATGAATCAACGTTGATTATAACTGAAATTAAAATCATAAATGCATGATCCCATAGGCACAAAACTATAGTTGATCCTGCAGACTTAGCTTGTTCATGTTCAATTACAAGTGCGATTAACAGACATTCACTCGTGAGGAACAAATCAGTTCAATTGAAGTGCATGTGCTTTTGATAATTGTGTATTTAGCCCAAAGGTGTTAGCGAGGCCTGAAATTAGAAAGGCAGTGGGTTTGTGGATTTAGCGAAGGCCCAGGTACACCAATCTTATGAATGAAACCTGGGCCTGCATTTGAACATAAGTGGAGTCCATTTACGGACATGCTGAAAGTGTGCTATTTTGCTTACTCGTGTGGTTGAGTTTAGACGACTTTAAAATTGGACCTTGGGGCCTTGGGCTTCTCAAGTAATTAGGCTTTGATAGAGACTAATTAAATAGAAAATCATAGTTTACTTTAGATTGGACCTTTAAATAAAAAATGAGATGAGCCTCGCCAAATAAAAATGCAAAAATTGCGGGGCCCTCTTTAAATTTTATGTTAAAATTCTTAGAATTCGGGATGGGCCGTTTAGTGAATTTCACGGCCCTCCCCAAAGACAATACCGTGTTAGTCTCTTTAGGCATGTATTTTAATAATATTACCTTCCTAAACTCGGGTGCACATTTATGTGACCTAAATCCAAATCTCAACGAAGCAAAATGTGTCAACAACCAAGGCTGCATTTATATGACGTAGTTCGAGACACGTTTTCACGACGTTGCAATTCTCGTTAAAAACTAATAATAAAAGGGGTTTAAGGTTAAAAGAACATAAGGTCAAAACATGTACTAAAATCAAATAAATAATCCAAATATGACAGTTGAGCGACCGTGCTAGAACCATGGAACCCGAAAATGCCTAGCACCTTCTCCCGGGTTAACAAAATTCCTTACTCGGATTTCTGGATCGTGGACTGCTAAACAGAGTCAATAATTTCCTCGATTCGGGATTCAACCGGTGACTCAGGACACCATTAATCTCCCAAGTGGCGACTCTGAATCTTATTAATAAATTCCATTCTGATTGTCCTTTAATTGGAAAAACTCCTTTATGGCCTTGCGGGTGTAGTGAAAAAGGAGGTGTGACAGTGATCACTGTCTAAACAAAATAAAGCTTTTTAACTACCCAATTAGGAACAACTTTATAAATTGGGACCACTTATTTCCTTTTATTATAAGGCACACTTGGATAAATAGAAACAATAACAATCAAAATAACATGACTTTTCCAATCAATGGAGATTTTATTATTCAAAGGTTATAGCAAATTTAACTGAGATGTTTATCAACTTTATCATGATTTTTACTTTTGCGGTAAGTGACATTTAATTGACAATTGAAATGTGATACTAATACCATAAATAAAACAAATTAAATAGCTAAATTCAGTGTCTGGTTCAAGGATAAGAAAAATTCAGATTCTTTTAAGTGGTGAATGTCATGACGGAAGCCAACTTTTAGTTGTGAATGTCTTGAAGGAAACATGCACAATATCTATCTGTCTATATCTATCTATATCTATAACGACCCATCTGGTCATTTTGCCATTTGAAACCCGTTCCTATAAATAAAACTTCTCATGCTTGCTTTAGCTAATTTACGACTTGCGGGGCGGTTAGTTCGGGATTTGGAAGAGTTTTGGGTTAAATATGCCCATTTGCTTCCTTGGGATTTTCTTAAAAGACTAAGTTTAACTTTGGTCAACATTTTGAGTAAACGAACCCAGATTCGTGATTTGACGGTCCCGGAGGGTTTGTAGAAAAATATGGGACCTAGGCATATGCCCGGAATCGAATTTCGAGGTCCCTAGCCCGAGTATTGAATTTTTATTTGAAATTATTAATTTGGAATATTAAGTGTTTACCGTGAAAATGGTAACAACAATTAAATTTATAAATGGGATTCTAAAAATACGTGATCTATTTTCGGGCCAGTTTGTAAGGGTGATTAGTGCTAAACATGGAGTAAAATAGTAAAGATCGGGCTAGCCAAAAACGATAATCGAACCAATAAGTGGACGTTCCCGAACTTAGAGCAAGCTAGTAGATACCTCGAGGCCAGGCCTCGAGCCTGACTCGGGCCTATCGAGGGTAATCAGGAAGGGAATAACAGGTAAACATATATAAGCAACACTTTATACCGTCAATATTGAACTAAATAATGAAGAACAATGAAATGCTAGGGCGACCTCGGGGTCGAAGAACACAATTAACTTAGAAGAAAGAGATATGGAGAGATATTATTGCTTATTGGAGAAGTGGAGCAACATCAGTCATTTACAAGGAAAGGTGAGTCCTCTTTTTATAGGGGAGGAGACTCTGTAAAATTCATGTATATTAATCGTGAGAATACAAAGATGGGACGACTTGACGCGAGTCCTTTCAGTAGGCTCCAGATAGGCTAAACCTACCAGGTGTAGCCATGCGCCTAGGAGACTTCTTCTTCTATTCTGACCTCGGACCCTGCCTCCATCGATTCTGACTCTAACGAGCCCTAAGACAGAGAACTTTACCTAGGCCTTCCACTCTCGGGGTCCTGAGGAAGGTTTCTAAAATATCTTGATAGCAGAAAATCAAGTCATTTGATTTTACCGCATACAGATAGTCTCCGCATTTCTTAGAGCGGAAGGCGTCGCGAAGTGAAGAGAAAGGATTCTGAATCCTTGTTCCCCTAGGCGTCCCTGATGATGGTTATGGGCTGTAAAGATGTGCCTCAGGTGTCGTTGCTACGGACTTCAATGTTGATGGTGGTTGGCTCTCTTTAATGTATTCGCGATGCCTTTATAAAAGCTCGCTTATTCCCATCTGGATTGTATTTGGAACTTTTTTGTGAAGCCCATCTTTCTGCTTCTCCTTGTTCTCTTCCTAGGAGCACGACCTCCCTTGCTTTCTCCCCTTTCTAGGCTTTTTCAAGGATGGCGAGAATTTATACAGTAGCTTCTAGTGATATGGTTGGCTCATCATCTTAGTTCTTTTCCTAAGGTGAAGCGACGGCCCCTCCCCGAGTCGAGGAGTATTTGCCGGGATCTTTCGCAATAACCTCGGACTTCAGGGTTGAAAGGCTTTCTTCTAAATCGAGGTGTTGTGAACCAGTAACTTGCTTCATCAGCTCTGTAACGGATATAAGGAGAGTTAAAGTCGATTGTGGCTGGGGGGATGTTGTGCTCGTGGAGATACCGGCTCGAGATGAAGATATCATAGCTTATAGGGCTGGTTTTCTGAGCATGTATACCCACCTATTTACTTTAGGACCGGCGGGACCATCTTCGCCCCCGATAGATCCTGTGATCCTCAATTTCTGCCGGAGTTATCAGGTAACCCTGGTTCAGATGCATTATTCGTTCTGGCGCTTGGTTTATATGATCAGGCATTATTTGGGTATGATAGAGGGGATGCCCTTCACTTTGAATCACCTGATCCAGATGTACAACCCTCGCCTCCTTTGCGGAGGTTTAATCAGGCTTCGTTGTCGAGCCTCGAGATCTCTTTTTACCTGTACTGAGGAGTTCAAGGATGATGGGTGGTTAAGTCGATTTGTTCGAGTGAGGATGTCTGATGTGATCCCGTTGGAAGGAATTCCGTTTCCCGAGAAGTGGAATATCGTGTGTAAGTAGATGTGGAGTTTCTGCTTCTCTTTGATGGTTTCTTCCTGTGTTTCTAACTTAGTCGTTTCTTCTTTGTCCTTTTAGCCGAAGCGGTCTACCCTGGGGTGGTGTTAGATCTCCGGGATTCGGTCGGTCATTTTTACTTATTTTGCCCGTACAATGATCACGCATGGTGGGATCTGTCCGGAACCCAGTGGGAGGTGAAAGATCATGGTGAGTCTCGAGTTATTGTCGTACCCTTACATCACATTGCAATTTGCTGCTGACGGCTCTTCCCTTTCTGCACCTCTGACCCATATGCTTATGCAAGTTTGGAAGGGGTTTTGCTGATAAAGGAAGCGTCACATGCCAGAGAAGATATCTGAGTGCTTGACGAGGAGAAGAAAAGACAGAGGATGCTCTGATCGACCTGCCGGAGCTGAAAAGGGCCAAAGTTAAGGAACACAAGGTCGACTTATCAATTCTGGATTTAGTTGTAACGGGAAATCCTCGTGCTGAAGGTGAGAGAGAAAAAAGCCCTTTGGCACCCTTCGAAGGTCGTCTGGGACTGGCTGTTCCTCGGGTCGAGGAGATGGAGGCCTATAGGCAGGAATCTAATTCCATTGCGGCCCATTATCATAGTGATGAGACAACGAATGGAGTATCGAGTACCGGGTTCAACTCGGTGGGTGGCCGGAGTCTTTTGCGAGCTGGAACATCTTCAGTTGGCACTTGAAAGAGACTTCGATTAGGGACCCATGATGATCGGGGGCCCGACGTTCAAACTGACCCTGTTGGTTCATTAGCTATCGTCGATTCCCCAAAGATAGGATCACCTCATCCTCCTAGAGTGCGAGGCGAACCTTGTAAGGATGCTCCCGAGGCGGGCACATTGTTCTAAGATAGAGACGTACCTGGGGGTCCGGCGATCGTCCCGAGGGTGGCTCCTGGTTCAATGCTCCCTCAATTTTTGGAGAGGTGGGCAGGCTTTGCGTGCGGGTAAACTCCTTTTTTGTTTTGTTGTTTCGGTCTATTTCGATATTTGATTCTTTAACTTTTTTACGCTTTTTCAGGCTGAAATGCTTTACAGCCAAACTCTCGCTAAGTATCAGGACGAGGTGAGCTGCCGCGAGGATGAGAAAGTTTGTTCAATCGAACAAGTTATTCATTCTTCGTCCCTGCTACTTTCTTGGGCCTCTATGGGAATCTATTGCTTTTAACTCTTTGGGCTCCAAATTGTTCAGTTTGCTTTTAACTCTTTGGTTCATTAGCTATCGTCGATTCCCCAAAGATAGGATCACCTCATCCTCCTAGAGTGCGAGGCGAACCTTGTAAGGATGCTCCCGAGGCGGGCGCATTGTTCTAAGATAGAGACGTACCTGGGGGTCCGACGATCGTCCCGAGGGTGGCTCCTGGTTCAATGCTCCCTCAATTTTTGGAGAGGTGGGCAGGCTTTGCGTGCGGGTAAACTCCTTTTTTGTTTTGTTGTTTCGGTCTATTTCGATATTTGATTCTTTAACTTTTTTACGCTTTTTCAGGCTGAAATGCTTTACAGCCAAACTCTCGCTAAGTATCAGGACGAGGTGAGCTGCCGCGAGGATGAGAAAGTTTGTTCAATCGAACAAGTTATTCATTCTTCGTCCCTGCTACTTTCTTGGGCCTCTATGGGAATCTATTGCTTTTAACTCTTTGGGCTCCAAATTGTTCAGTTTGCTTTTAACTCTTTGGTTCATTAGCTATCGTCGATTCCCCAAAGATAGGATCACCTCATCCTCCTAGAGTGCGAGGCGAACCTTGTAAGGATGCTCCCGAGGCGGGCGCATTGTTCTAAGATAGAGACGTACCTGGGGGTCCGACGATCGTCCCGAGGGTGGCTCCTGGTTCAATGCTCCCTCAATTTTTGGAGAGGTGGGCAGGCTTTGCGTGCGGGTAAACTCCTTTTTTGTTTTGTTGTTTCGGTCTATTTCGATATTTGATTCTTTAACTTTTTTACGCTTTTTCAGGCTGAAATGCTTTACAGCCAAACTCTCGCTAAGTATCAGGACGAGGTGAGCTGCCGCGAGGATGAGAAAGTTTGTTCAATCGAACAAGTTATTCATTCTTCGTCCCTGCTACTTTCTTGGGCCTCTATGGGAATCTATTGCTTTTAACTCTTTGGGCTCCAAATTGTTCAGTTTGCTTTTAACTCTTTGGTTCATTAGCTATCGTCGATTCCCCAAAGATAGGATCACCTCATCCTCCTAGAGTGCGAGGCGAACCTTGTAAGGATGCTCCCGAGGCGGGCGCATTGTTCTAAGATAGAGACGTACCTGGGGGTCCGACGATCGTCCCGAGGGTGGCTCCTGGTTCAATGCTCCCTCAATTTTTGGAGAGGTGGGCAGGCTTTGCGTGCGGGTAAACTCCTTTTTTGTTTTGTTGTTTCGGTCTATTTCGATATTTGATTCTTTAACTTTTTTACGCTTTTTCAGGCTGAAATGCTTTACAGCCAAACTCTCGCTAAGTATCAGGACGAGGTGAGCTGCCGCGAGGATGAGAAAGTTTGTTCAATCGAACAAGTTATTCATTCTTCGTCCCTGCTACTTTCTTGGGCCTCTATGGGAATCTATTGCTTTTAACTCTTTGGGCTCCAAATTGTTCAGTTTGAGAGGGAGACGCTTTTGCTAAAAGGGGAGCTCCGGGCCAGGGACACTGAGACCCTCGAGCTCAACCGCTGCATGGATAAGGTGACTTCTGAGAGGGACAGCCTTGCAAGGAGGGTTTCCTTAGTTGAGCGCCAGCTTCTAGATGTGAAGGAGGATAGTGTCAAGCACAAGGATCTCCATTTCGGGCTGGTGGCCACCCTACTTCGAATCAGAACTGAGGCCGAGGCGCTTGTATCTTTACATGGGGGAGAAGCTGCCTATGAATATTTCTGCGTGAAAGAGACCTTCAAAGTGGTAAGCCCAACTTTACCTCGAGCTGCGAGTCGTGTTTTTCCTGACCCTCAAATATTAACCACTGAAGGCATATTGGAAGGCGGCTCAAGCTGTGTTAGAAGCGAGGGCGGATCTCCAGAGAGAGGGTACGTCATTAATAAGAGGTTGTCCGGGGATCTGTAGGCTTAGTTTATGTTGTTCTTTCCATTGTTTTTCTAGCCTTTATATGGATTTTTTCATTTTGGCGCATGTAGAAAGAGAACAATCTTGTGAATTTATTCCTTTTTATCGGTGAGAGCTTTGAATCTATAGTGTAGCTTTACAGCCTATTTCGGTTGGTTAATGTGATCCCTCCTGAGAGTTGCTGCGGGGGTTTTGCGCCTTTCAGAGTTGTGCGGCGACTCGAGCTGTAATCAACTCTGAGCTTCTAGGTTCCCCTGATCGGCGACGGTGGTATTTGTGTCGTGCTTTCAGGTGTTTTGCAATTTTCTTGGAGATAGTCTCCGAGTCGAAAACTCGACTCGGGCTTGATATATCCTGCAGCTCTGCTTGTTTGAGTTGGAGACAACGGTCTTTGTGTCGTGCCTTCGAGCGTGCTACAATCCTTTGGTGCAGTCTCCGAATCATGTTGCGAATCGAGCTGTAATTGGCCTGTCATCCTTCCCGGGGCTTCGATTAGCGATAGTGTTTTTCATTTCCCGCCCTTGGGCGTTTGGCAATTTTCTGGGTCTAGTCTCCAAATCGTGTTGCGACTCGAGTTGTAATTGGCCTTTGATTCAGCACCGTACACTAGAGAGAAAGGTGTTTCGCCCGTACTTGATTTTGAAGTCGTCTGATATGCCCATAATATCTCGGGTAGAGTCTCTCACCACTTTCCCTTGGAGCTCTCTAATTTCTTCTTCAGGTTTAGGATGATAGTTTTATTTGTGGATTCGGCTTGGCCGTTTGCACACGGATGATATAGTGTTGAAAGGATCCTTTTGATTTTGTTGTCCTCTAGGAACTAAGTTACCTTGGTCCCAATGAATTGTCTCCCGTTGGCACACGTTATTTCGGACGGGATCCCAAACTGGCATATGACGTGTTCCCATATGAAGTTGATTACTTCCTTCTCTCTTATTTTTTCGAAGGCCTGCACTTCAACCTATTTTAAAAAGTAATCAGTCATAAACAGAATGAACCTAGCTTTACCTGGTGCCGTTGGCAAAGGGCCAATGATATTCATTCCCCGTTTCATGAATGCACATGGTGATATGATGGAATGTAATTGTTCCCCGGGTTATGGATCATAGGAGCGAATATTTGACACTTGTCGTATCTCCAAACGAACTCCTTGGCGTCCCTTTCCTTGCTATGCCAATAGTGACCTTCTCGGATTACCTTTCTTACTAAGGAGTCTGCCCCGAAGTGGTTTTTGTAGGTTCCTTCATGGATTTCTCGGAGCGCGTAATCTGTTTCTCCCAGTCCAAGGCGTATTACTAGGGGGCTATCGAACGTTCTTCTATACAGGGACCCGCCTTCGTCAAGCGAGAACCAGGCTGCTCTGGTTCGTAGGACTCTTAATTTTTTCGAATTGGCGGGCTGCTTCCCGTCCTTCAGATAGGTGATGTATTTAATCCTCCAATCCCATGTCAAGCTGGGGGAGTTTATTTCCGTGTAATCTTCCTCGACTGCAGACTTGATTAGCTGGACCATAGCCTCGGGGAGTAGGTCTTCCTCCTCGGCAGACGATGCTAGGTGTGCTAGGGCGTCAGCCTCGCTGTTCTGTTCTCGGGGCACATGGACTAAGGTCCATTCCTTGAAGCAGCGCAAGGTGACTTGGATTTTATCCAGATACCTTTGCATTCTGTCTTCCCGAGCTTCATATCTTCCGTTCACTTGGCATACTACGGGGAGCGAATCATATTTTGCCTCGATGGACTCGGCCCCCAGGCCCTTGGCCAACTCTAGACCTGCAATCATAGCCTGATACTCGGCTTTGTTGTTAGTTAGCTTCGCATTTTTTATGGATTGTCAGAATATGCCGTCGATGTGCAGCTTTAGGACTATACCGAGTCCTGATCCTCTGATATTTGTGGCACCATCCATGAATAGGGTCCACACCCCGAAAGATGTGCCTGACTTCAGCAAAAGTTCCTTCTCTACCTTGAGGACAAGGGATGGAAAAACATTGGCCAAGATTTGATGGTCGTTCGAGGTTCATATTCGATCGAATATCCCTCCGAGCTCGATGGCCCATTTGGCCAGTCGGCCTGACAGCTCAGGTTTGTGTAGTATGCTTCGGAGGGGATAGGTTGATAGGACGCAGATGCGCTGGCACTGAAAGTAAGGCTTTAGCTTACGTGAAGTGCTTATTAATACGAGTGCCAATTTTTCTAGATGGGGATACCGGGTTTCGGCATCCCCCAAGGTTCGACTTACATAATATACAGGAAACTGCGTACCTTGATCTTCCCGGACTAATACACCGCTTACCGCTATTTCGGATACAGCTAGGTACAGATATAACGTTTTATCTTCTTTGGGTGTGTGTAGCAAAGGTGGGCTTGACAGGTACCGTTTCAGCTCTTCCAGGGCATCCTGGCATTCCGGAGTCCATTCGATGTTGCTCTTTCTTTTGAGTAGGGAAAAGAAGTGATGGCTTTTGTCCGATGACTTTTATATGAATCTACTCAGTGTTGCGATCCGCCCAGTCAGTCGTTGGATGACTTTTACGTTATTTACCACTGTGATTTCTTCGATGGCCTTTATTTTGTCGGGGTTGATCTTGATCCCCCTGTCTGAGACCATGAACCCAAGAAATTTGCCCGAGCTTACTTCGAAGGCATACTTTTCGGGGTTGAGCTTCATGTTGTAGTTTCTGAGGATGTCAAAAGTTTCCTGAAAATGGGTCAGGTGATCCTTTACGCGCAAGGATTTTACTAACATATTATCAATGTATACTTCCATCGATTTTCCTATTTGATGTTCTAACATCTTATTAACTAGGTGTTGGTACGTTGCTCCTATGTTTTTTAGTCCGAAGGGCATCACATTATAATAATATGTGCCATACTTTGTGATGAATGAAATCTTTTCCCTGTCTTCGGGGTTTATCTGAATCTGATTATACCCCGAGTAAGAATCGAGGAAGGTCAGGGTCTTGTGGCTGGCCGTGGCATCGATCAGACGATCAATGTTGGGCAGCGAGAAAGAATATTTAGGGCATGCTTTATTTAAATCTTTATAATCTAGGTACATTCTTAGCTTATTCCCTTTCTTTGGCACTATTACTACGTTAGCTAGCCATTCAGTATACTTTACCTCCCTACCTCCCTGATGGACCCGATTTTTAAGAGTCTCATTACCTCTTTTTTGATGAAGGCATGTTTTACCTCAGGCCGCGGCCTCTTTTCTTGCTTTACGGGTTTGAATTTATGGTCGACGCTCAACCAGTGGAAGGTTATTTTTGGCGGGATACCTGTCATATCCAGGTGGGACCAGGCAAAACAGTTGATATTGTTACTAAGGAATCGAATAAATCGTGTCCTGAGTTCGGGGGTCAACCCCATGCCTAGGTATACCTTGCAGTCCAGGAGGTTATCAATTAGAATAGTCTGCTCCAATTCTTTGACCGTTGATTTGGTCACATCCGATTCTTCGGGGGCGACGAAGTTTCGGGGGGGAAAGAAATCTTCCTTGTCATCTCGGACGGTTTGCATGATTTTTACCTTGTTTGAGGCCGAGTGTGTAGGAGTTGACGGCTCACGATGAACCGCGAACATTTCCCTTGTCGTCCGTTGTTCTCGATGTATTTTTGTAATGCCATTTGTTGTGGGGAATCTCACCACCTAGTGTAAGGTAGTGGGCACTACCCTCATATCATATATCCAAGGCCTACTATGAAAAATGTTATACCTTATGTCGCCGTCGATGACCTGAAATTTGGTGCTCTAGGTCGTGCCAGATGTGTTGATTGGGAGGGTGATTTCTCCCTTCGTTTCTTGCCCAATCATGTTGAAACTGTGGAGGATTTGCGAAATGGTGTTAAATTGACTGAGCAATCCCAGCTGTTCTATCACTCCGGACCTAATTATGCTGGTCGAGCTACCCGGGTCTATGAGCACGCAGTTTATCCTTGTGTTGTTTAAGAGAAATGAGATCACCAGTGCATTATTATGTTGTGGTTCTCCCATGGCCTCGAGGTCCTCCTCGGTGAATATGAGGGTTTCTTCGGGTAAGAGCTGCCGGGTTGATCCATCTGAGTGGATGTTTTTGTCTGCTTGGATACGAGGCACTGGGGATCATCACCCCCCCCCC
>MU708560.1:119315-130885 GCA_026770625.1 Nicotiana glauca | reverse complement strand
CCCCCCCCAATAATCATGTGGATATCATATTGGGGTTTTTTTTTTGCACTCGGACTGAACCCGGGGGAGTATCGGACTCCGAGTTGTTCGGTTTCGTTCCCATGTTGCTCCGGAGATCTCTGCTTCTCATTTCGTCGACCGAGAAGAATGTCCAGTCCTAAAAGCAGAGATCTTGGGCAAGAAAAAGTGTGAGAGATATCGTGCATTCAAATGACGAAACAAGCAAGAAAATAATCCATATTATTTTTAGCCCCACGGTGGGCGCCAAACTGTTTACCGTGAAAATAGTAACAACAATTAACTATATAAATGGGATTCTAAAAATACGTGATCTATTCCCGAGCTTGTTTCTAAAGGTGATTAATGCTAAACATGGAGTAAAACAGTAAAGACCGGGCTAGCCAAAAATGATAATCGAACCAGTAAGGGGACGTTCCTGGGCTTAGAGCAAGCCTGTAGTTACCTCGAGGCCAGGCCTCGACCCTACCTTGGTCCTATCATGGGTAGTCGGGAAGGGAATAATAGGTAAGCATATATATATATATATAAGCAAGGCTTTATACCGTCAATCTTGAACTAAATGACGAAGAACAAACGAAGAACAATGAAATGCTAGGGCGACCTCGGGGTAGAAGAACACAGTTAACTTAGAAGAAAGAGATAGGGAGAGATATTATTTCTTATTGGAGAAGTGGAGCAACATCAGTCGTTCACAAGGAAGGGTGAGTCCGTTTTAATAGGGGAGGAGACTCTATAAAATGCATGTATATTAATCGTGAGAATACAAAGATAGGACGACTTGATGTGAGTCCTCTCAGTAAGCTCTAGATAGGCTGAACCTGTCAGGTGTTGCAATGCTCCTAGGAGACATCTTCTTCTATTCTGACCTCAGAACCTGCCTCCTTTGATTCAGACTCCAACAAGCCCTGAGACCAAGAACTTGACTGAGGCCTTCCGCCCTCAGGGTCCCGTGGAAGGTTTCTAAAATATCTTGATAGCAGAAAATCCAGTCATCTAATTTTACCGTGTACATTAAGGATTTAAATAAACTAAGTAATGATTGATCACATTGGTATCGGGCCTATGTGTTAGTATCGGAGCCCGATACAAGTCTAATATAATATTGTAGACTTGTTTGTGAAATTTGGTGAGAAACGAGACTGAATTGACGTATTTCGGACGTCCGGTTGTAAAGATAAGAATTTGGATGTTCTTAAGGATTTCATGCGTTTAGGTGTTGAATCCCTGGGTTTAGGTGTTATCTCAACAATTTGATCGCTCGAGCAAGTTGTTGCAATGTTGTTGGACTTGTGTGAGCATTCAGAGTGGGGCCCCGAGGGCTCGTGTGAGTTTCGGGCATGGGTTTGGAAGAGAACAACACACCAGTTTTCTGGTGTTTTTGCTGCTACTGCAGGTGTCGTAATTGCGAGACCTGGATCGAAATTGCGAGGATAACATCGCATTTGCGATGAGGCTGGCTGGGGGGCAGTGGTCGCATTTGCGACTTTTGCTTCACATTTGCGACCCCTCTATTGCAATTGCAATCAAGGCAGAGGGAGGCAAGTTCACATTTGCGAGCCTGGTGTTGCAAACGCGGCATTAGAGACCTGGACCCAGCTTTTAAAGCGATTATTAGGCCATTTAATTCATTTTATCTCTACACTTGAGCGATTTGGGAGCTTTCAAAGAGGGGATTTCAACATAGCATTGTGAGGTAAGTTTTTTCTACTTAATGTAAGTTTAATACTCTAGTTTTGGGTAGATTAACACCTAAATATTTGGAGAAATCAAAGGGTTAGAGCTAAACCTAGGGTTTTAATAAAACTTGGATTTAACCACAAAATTTGTTATGGAATTAATTATAAATCATATATTAGTGATCCTTAGGTTGCAGAGGACAACTTCCTTCAAAAAATTTCGGAATCCGGGCATGTGGGCCCGGGGTCGGATTTTAGGAAAACTTGCGTTAATGGATGGAAAATTGCTTAAGTAACTAGAATTCAATCTTGTGAGTTAATATTGACTTGCTCTTACATCGTTTAACTAGTTTGGGATCGTTGGGCTCCAAATTGAGGGCTTACACTTGTTCTTGGAGTTAGAAGTGCACTTTGGAGCGAGGTGAGTCTCCTTTCCGACCTTGTAAAAGGGAATTGTCCCCATAGGTATAATAATTGAATTAATTGCCAATATATGTGGGGTCTACGTATGCGCTAGGTGACGAGAGTCCATGTATAGTGACTATTATGTTAAGTACGGGTAGTCTAGGTCCCCTGAGCATGCTCTACGTGATATCATTGTAACATAATGACAAATTGGGATTTGTATGAACTATTTGATTAAGAAGAATGAGACTAGTGAATGAACTTTATCCTGTTTGGCCTCTTAGAAGAGAATATTTGGTATTCCTGCGTATAGCTACTCCTCAATTATATATATTATCGTTTCTTGTTGATGACGAGCCTATTTTTATTTGAGCGCGTCTTATGGGTGATTTGCGAATAGGGTAATGGACGCATCTAAGGTTCGAGTCGTTCGACCCTCGGCATTGCACAATTTACTTTTATGTTGGATCGGGTCGTACGTCCCACGATGTTACTTGCGCATGTTTTGCTTAGCATTTTTCTTTGAGGACTAAATTATATTTCTCCTTGAGATATAGGTGAATATCCATGATAATACTTGGGAAAGAAATTTTAATCCATGATTATTTAATGCTAATAACTTGTGTTATCCATGCTTGTTATAAATTCTTCTCACATTATTTGACCCTAGTGAGTATCAAGTTGACCTCTCGTCTCTACTTCTTAAAGATTAGATGGGATACTTACTGGGTACATATTATTTATATACTCATACTAAACTTCTGCACTTAATAGTACAGGGTCTGAGTCAGTTACATCTGGCTATTAGTCGGGTGCGCATCTCTGAACGGATTCGAAACTTCTACAGTGAGCTGCTTCTCCTCCTTGCCGTTCAGTAGGCTGAAGAAGTCTTTATTTTGTATTTTTGTTGTCTATTCCGTCTCGGATAGTAGGATAGTGTGATTCTTTTGTATATTCTACTAGTTGCCCATGCTCGTGACACCAGGTCTTGGCACACATATTAGTAGACTGTATTATTTTGGGGTTGTACGATTATCTTGATTTTTATTCATCGTTTCTGAATTATTCCAACATAAAGTTATTTTTAGTTATTTTGGGGTAAAGGTGACAAAAAGTTTAGCAAGTGTCTTGCGTTGGCTTGCTCAACAATGACGTTGGGCGCCATCATGACCTGCTATGGAATTGGGTCGTGACAACATGGTATCAGAGCAGTAGGTTCACGTAGGTCTCACAAGTCATGGGCAAAGCTAATAGAGTCTTGTAGATCGGTGTGGAGATGTCTGTATTTATCTTCGAGAGGCTATGAGGTATTAGGAAGAACTACTCTTTATTTATTCCTATCGTGTAGTGGTTGGTGTACTAAATTTCCATTTTCTATTCTCTCACAGATGGTGAGGACACGCACGGCTGATGTTCCAGACCCGGGTAGAGCTGCTCCCCTCGTTGCTTAAGGCCGAGGTAGAGGCCGGGGGAGGGCACCGGCCCGTGGTAGGGGAAGAGGGCATCCCAGAATTATTCTAATTGCACCACCAGCAGATCCCACGGGAGATCCTATTATTGAGGTGCAGGGTGAGGTGCCCATAGTTGAGCCTACCTCGGCAAACTTTATGACAGCACCAGGATTTAAGGAGGTTATGGGTCGTATGCTTCGGTTCATGGATTCTAACAATCAGGCTACTTTATTTCCAGTCGACCTAGCTATCTCACAGGCAAGAAGGGGATCATAGACCCATACTGCTCAGGCTCCTGGACATGCTGTCATAGTGTATCAGACTCCGGGTGCACTACTCACAGATGGGGCACAACTAGTTAGTACAGTGGCACCCCATCTCAGGCCAGCTGCGGACGGCAATCAGCAGAAGTTATTGGATAGATGGACTAGGCTTCACCAACCTACTTTTGGGGGTGAATGACATGAGGAAACCCAGGACTTCATTGATAGGTGCAGTGACAGACTGCACAACATGAGGATACTGGAGTCAGATGGAGTCGACTTTACTACTTTCCAGCTGGAGGGCAGGGCCTGTAGAGACGGTGGGAGTCCTATGTTCTTGGCAGGCCAACAGGTTCTCCTCCCCCCACCCGGGGTCAATTCACCCAATTGTTCTTGGATAGGTATATTCCACCCTCTAAGAGGGAAGATCTATAACACCAGTTTGAGCATCTTAAGCAGGGACAAATGTCTGTGACCGATTATGAGGCAAGGTTCTCTGAGTTGTCTCGCCATGCACTGATGATACTTCCCACAGATGCAGAGAGAGTGTGGAGATTTGTTGCGAGGTTGCACCCTATTATTCGAGCTAGCATGGACCGAGATGTGGAGATGGGTACTGAGTATCAGCTAGTAATAGAGATTGCTTACAGGATTGAGGGGAATCACTTGAGGGGTAGAGAGCAGATTTAGTAGAACAAGAGGGCCCGATTTTTAGGAGAGTTCAGAGATGCCCCAGCTTGGGGTAGAGGTCACTTCGGGAGGGGCCAGCCCAGTAGACCCTCATATTCAGCACCACCACCCCCTTCCCGAGGTGCTCCAGTGATACCTTATTTCAATACGATGCTGGAGAGTTCTTACCGCCCACCAGCTATTCAGGGTTCCTCCAACGAGTACTCTGGTTAGTAGGATTCTTCTAGTTCTTACTTTAGCTCTGTTCCAGAGAGTTCCTATCGCCCACCGACCATCCAGGGTTCTTCCAGTGGGTATTTAGGTCACTAGGCTCAGACTCTAGGGCAACAGGCTATGGCACCGAGAGTGAGCTACGAGTGTGGAGATCTGACTCATCCGAAGAGGACCTACCCCAGGCTTTGGGGCAAGGCAATACAGCAGGGTCAGAAACCCATGATTTCAGCGCCAGCTGCCCAGCCACCTAGAGGTGGAGAGGAAGCTGGTCGGGGTCGTCCTAGAGGTGGAGGTCAACCAGGGAGAGATGAACCAGCTACTGCTTAGTCTGGCAGAGGCCAGCCAGCCGACACTCCAGCCAGATTCTACGCTTTTCCACCCAAGCCAGATGCATTGGCCTTAAATGCCATCAGCATTGGTATTATTTTCGTCTGCAGTAGAGATGCTTGGATATTATTTGATCCAGGGTCCATCAATTCCTATGTATCATTACTGTTTGCTCGATTCTTGGTTGTTTCTCTTGCGCCTTTGGGCACTCCTATTCATGTGTCCACTCTTGTGGGGCAATTCCGTGGTTGTAGGCCGGGTCTACCAGTCCTGTGTGGTTATATTCTATAACTTTGAGACTAGAGCAGATCTCCTATTGCTGGATATGATTTATTTTGAGGTCATCATAGGCATGGATTGGTTGTCTCCATATCATGCCATCCTAGATTGCCATGCCAAGAATGTTTCACTAGTGATGCCACGGTTGTCGAGGTTGGATTGGAAGGGTTCCACAGTTGATACCACTAGTAGGGTTATTTCTTTCTTGAAGGCTCGACGTATGGTCGAGAAGGGGTGTTTGGCCTATCTAGTTTATGTTCGAGACACTACGTATAGTAAGAGGGAATTATCCCCATATGTATAGTAATTGAATTAATTGCCAATATATGTGGGGGCTATGTATGCACTAGGTGATGAGAGTCTGTGCATAGCGACTATTATGTTAAGTCCGGGTAGTTTAGGACCCGTGAGCATGCTCTGCGTGATATCATTGTAACGTGATGACAAGTTGGGATTTGTATGAACTATTTGTGTAACGACCCGAATGGTCGTTTAGCCTTTTGAAACCCTGTTCCCCTAAATTAAACCTTCCGTACTTTCTTTAGCTAATTTACAACTTGTGGGGACGGTTGGTTCGGGAGTTGGAAGAGTTTTGAGTAAAAATATCTCGAATTGTTTCTTTAAGATTCTCTTAAAAGACCAAGTTTGACTTCGGTCAACTTTTCGGGAAAGTGGACCCGGATTCATGTTTGACAATCCCCGAGGGTCCATGGGAAAATATGGAACCTGGGCGTATGCCCTGAATCAAATTCCGAGGTCCCTAGCCCGAGTAATGAGTTTTTATTTAAAATTATTAAATTGAAATCCTAAGGGTTTAATAAAAAGGAAAAATGCTTGATCACATTGATATCGGGCCCGTATATTGGTTCTAGATCCCAATACAGTTCGGTATAATATTTTTGTCTTGTCTGTGAAATTTGGTAAGAAACGGGTTTAATTTGACGTGATTCGGACGTTCGGTTGAAAAGTTAGGAATTTAGGTGTTCTTGAGGATTTCATGCATTTTTGTGTTAAATCCATGATTTTAGGTGTTAATTATGCGATTTGATTGCTTGAGCAAGTTTGCACATGGTTGTAGGACTTGCGTGAGTCTTCAGAGTGGAGCCCCGATGTCTCGGGTGAGATTCGGGCATGGTTGGAGATTAGAAAACATACCCGTTTTTTGGTATTTTTTTTGCCCCTGCTGTAGGTCTCGCAATTGCGAACTCGCAATTGCGAGTGTCGCTTCGCATTTGCGAACTTGGGGTAGTTGGGCAGGAGTCGCAATTGCGACCTTCTTCTTCGCATTTGCAAAACCAGGGGGTTCGCATTTGCGATCAAGGCAGGAGGGGGGATGTTCGCATTTGCGAATGATTTGTCTCAATTTCGAGCCCAGTGTCGCAATTGCGACATCAGAGGGCTGGGCTGGGCAGAGTTTATAAAAATAGGACTTAGAGCATTTATTTCATTTCTACTCTCTTGGGTGATTTGAGTGCTTCCAAAGTGGGGATTTCAACATAGCATTGTGAGGTAAGTTATTTCCATTCATCCCTAGTTTAAATACATGTATATTAGGTAGATTAAAGACCAAAAATTAGGTAAAATCAAAGGGTTATAGCTAGACATAGGGTTTTAATAAAACTAAGATTTAACCACGAAATTTGTTATGAAATGAACTAGAAATCATATATTATTGATCCTTAAGTAGTGGAGAATGATTTTCTTTAAAAAAATTTGGAACCTGGGCATGTGGACCCGGGTTTGGAATTTAGGAAACTCATGTAAATAGTTGGTAAATGGCTTGAATAGCTAGAAATCGATCTTGTGAGCTTATACTAACTAGTTCTTACTCTATTTAACTAGTTTGTGATCGTTCGGCTCCGAATTGAGGGCCTGGGCTCGTTCTTTATATTGGAAGTGCGCTTTGGAGTGAGGTGAGTGTCCTTTATAACCTTGTAAGAGGGAATTGTCCCCATAGGATTAATAATTGAGTAATTATTGCTAAATTCGGGGGCTACGCACACGGTAGGTGACGAGAGTCCGTGCGTAGCTACTGCTAAGTTAATCATCCGGGTAGTTTAGGAACGATACCATGCTTTATTTTATATAAATCTCTATATTATCTTGTTAATACGAGCACCTAGGATATGCTAGAGACTTAAACAGGGAATAAGAGCGAACTTGTAAATTTTTTGAAATCTTGCATGGCATTAATGACTAGTGATGTGCCTTTGTGTGTATACTTGATATTTCTTATTATTTGTGGATCGGGACAATTGCCTCGGCATGAATAGATGCATATATAGGCGCGTCGTCGACCCTCGGAAAGTGCACAGTTTATTTCTGTTGGATCGGACCTTTGCCTCGGCATATTTACGCATGCTATTATTGCTTGCCTGAGAGTTTTTTTATATTGATATCGCCTTTCATGGCCCAACATAAATTGATAAATATAACGAAAGTAAATGGTTAGCTGGAAATATAGTGGAGAGTAGCACTTTTATGTCTTGTTATAAACTGTTGCTTATTAGTGATTCTTAATGGTTAGTATAATACCTTGGTATATTATTCGACCCTAGTGAGTATCAAGTCGACCTCTCGTCTCTACTTCTTCGAGATTAGGCGAGATACTCACTGGGTACATATTGTTTATGTACTCATACTATGCTTCTGTACTTAATTGTAAAGGATCTGAGGCAGATGCATCTAGTTACCAGTGAGGTGCGCGCCCTTGAGCTTACGGCAGAGACTTCCACGGTGAGCTGCTTCCTTCTTATGCCGCTCAGTAGCTGGATGGAGTCTTCCTTTACTTTTTCTGTCTTTCTCCTATTTCAGACAGTAGGATAGAGATGTATTTTGTATACTCTACTAGATGCCCACACTTGTGACACCAGGTTCAGGCACACACTTTGGTAGACTTGCTTTTGGGGTTGTATTATTATGTTATTTATTTTATCTATCACTTTTGGTTTTGGATCCAAATTCGGATAATTATTTCACTTAAATTCCTCTAAAATTAACATAAGAAGTTGGGAATGTTCCGCATTGGCTTGCCTGACAATGGTTCCATGATGACCTATTGTGGAAATGGGTCATGACAACAAGGTATCAGAGCACTAGGTTCATGTAGGTCTCACGAGTTATGGGCAAACCTGATAGAGTCTTGTTGATCGGTACGGAGACATCTGTATTTATCTTCGAGAGGCTATAGGGTATTAGGAAAGACTACTCTTTATTCATTTCCTGTCATGCAGTGCTTAGTGTAATAAATTTCCCTCTTTTATTCTCTCACAGATGATGAGAACTCGCACCGCTGACGTTCCGGACCCGGGAAAAGTTGTTCCCCCCGTTACTAGAGGCCGAGGTAGAGGCCGGGGGAGGACACCGGCCCGTGGTAGGGGATGAGGGCATCCTAGAGCCATTCCAGTTGCACCACCAGCAGATCCTGTGGAGGATCCTATTATTAAAGAGCATGGCGAGGTGCCCACAGCTGAGCCTACCCCGACGGATTTCATGACAGCACCGGGATTTCAGGAGGTCATGGGCCGCATGCTACGGTTCATAGACACTATGACTCAGGCTGGTTTATTTCCAGCAGACCAGGCTACTTTGCAGGCAGGAGGGGGAGCCTAGACCCCTACTGGTCAGGCTCCAGGTCACGCAGCTGTAGTATATCAGACTCCGGGTACACTACCCACAGATGGGGCTCAGCCATTTGCTGTAGTGGTACCCAGCCCAGGCCAGCTGTGGATGGTGATCCACAGATGTTATTGGACAAATGCACCAGGCTTCATCCTCTGGTCTTCGGGGGTAAGCGTCATGAGGATGATCAAGACTTCATTGATAGGTGCAGGGACAGACTGCAAAATATGAGGATATTGGAGTCGCATAGGGTTGACTTGACTACTTTTTAGCTCGAGGGCAGGGCCCGTAGATGGTGGCAGTCCTACGTTCTTGGCAGGCCAGCGGGTTTTCCTCCCATCACTTGAGGTCAATTTGTACAGTTATTCTTGGATAGGTATATTCCGCCCTTTGAGAGGGAAGAGTTGCGGTACCAATTTGAGCATCTCGAGCAGGGTCAGATATCTGTGACTGACTATGAGGTGAGGTTTTCCGAGTTGTCCCACCATGCACTTATGATACTTCCTATAGATGCTTAGAGAGTGCGGATGTTTGTCGCTGCATTGTAGCCCAGTATTCGATTTGGTATGGCCCATGAGGTGGAGATGGGTACAGAGTATCAGCTAGTGGTCGAGATTGCTCGCTGGATTAAGGGATATCGCTAGAGGGGTAGGGAGGAGCTACAGCAGGATAAGAGAGCTAGGTTCTCCGGTGAGTTCCAAGGTGCCCCAGCTATGGTTAGGGGTCAGTTTGGGAGGGGCCAGCCTAGTAGGCCACCAGTTTCAGCACCACCTCTTGCTCGGGGGGCTCCAGCATGCCCCTATTTTAGTGTTATGCCAGAGAATTCCTACTGCTTGCCAGCTATTCAGGGTTCCTCCAGTAGGTATGCAGGTCCCCAAGGTCTTTCTGATTCTTATTTCAGCACCATGCCGGAGAGTTTATATCGTCCACCGGCTATCTAGGCTTCTTCAAGCGGGTCTACGGGTGATTAGGGTCAGCCATCCAGGCAGCAGGTCGCCGCCCTGCGCTGTTGTTTTGATTGCGGAGTTCCCGGTCACATAAGGAGATATTGCCCCAGACTTCAGGGCAAGGCAGTGCAGCAGGGTCAGCAACCCATGATTTCAGCACCAGCTACCCAGCCACCTAGAGGTAGAGGGCAGACGGGTAGAGGCCGTCCTAGAGGTGGAGGCTAGATAGGGAGAGGTCAGCCAGCTACTACTCAGTCTGGTGGAGGCCAGACAGCTGGTGCTCCAGCTAGATTCTATGCTCTTCTGGCCAGGACAGATGCATTGGCCTCAGATATCGTCATCACAGGTATTATTTCCGTCAGTGGTAGGGATTCTTCGGTATTATTTGATCCGGGGTCTACTTAATCATATGTATCATCTCTGTTTGCTCGTTTCCTTTATATTTCTCCTGAGCCTTTGGGCACTCATGTTCATGTGTCTACTCGTGTGGGTGATTCTGTGGTTGTGGATCGGATCTACCGGTCCTGTGTGGTAACTTTCTGTGGTTTTGAGACTAGAGCAGATCTTCTGTTGCTTTATATGATTGATTTTGAGGTCATCCTAGGCACGGATTGGTTATCTCCATATCACACCGTCCTTGATTGCCATGCAAAGACTGTTTCACTAGTGATGCTAGGATCGCCGAGATTAGAGTGGAAGGGTTCCACAGTTGATACGCCTAGCAAGGTTATCTCTTTCCTGAAGGCTCGACACATGGTCTAGAAGGGGTGTTTGGCCTATCTAGCTTATGTTTGAGACATCACCGCACAGTCTCCGATGATTGATTCAGTGCCACTAGTCCGAGAGTTCGTCGATTTTTTCCTTCTGATCTTCCTGGCATGCCTCTGGATTGTGATATTGATTTTTGTATTGATTTAGCTCCAGACACTCATCCTATATCTATTCCACCGTACCATATGGATCCTAAGGAGTTAAAGGATGAGTTATTGCATATGTATCACGTCAGCTGAAGGCTCACGAGAAGAATTACCCTGTGCATGATCTGGAGTTGGCAGCGATTGTTCATTATCTTAAGATATAGAGGCATTATTTGTATGGGATGCCATGTAAGGTTTTATACCTATCATCGCAGTTTGAAGCATTTGTTCAAGTAGAGGGTGTCACGCCTCCTTTTGGCGCTACCGCACCCCGCGAAGGGCATGGTCGAGGGAGTTTTTCCAATTAAAGGACAATCGAAACGGGATTTATTATTAAGATTCAGAGTCGCCAGTTGGGAGATTAATGGTGTCCCAAGTCACTGGTTGAATCCCGAATCGAGGAAAAGATTGACTCTATATTACAGTCTACGAACCAGAAATCCGGATAAGGAATTCTGTTAACCCGGGAGAAGATGTTAGGCATTCCCGAGTTTCGTGGTTCTAGCACGGTCTCTCAACTATAATATTTGGCTAAATTATCTGATTTTTAACATGCTTTAACTTATGTGCAAATTTTAACCTTTAACCGCTTTTAATATTAATATTAATATTATTATTATTATTATTATTTTTAACAAAGAATTACAACGTCGTGAAAATGTGTTTCGGACCACACCGTACCAGTACGCCTATGGCCTTTAACACATTTCGACTCCGTTGAGACTTGGATTTCGGTCACATAAATGTGTACCTGAGTTTA
>MU708560.1:62099-104992 GCA_026770625.1 Nicotiana glauca | reverse complement strand
AAGGTCACCCGGTTTACTTCGAAGATTTTGTGCACTATCTTCTCCAAGTGATTTACAGAGATTTTATCCGGAACATGAGCCTCGTTCAGGATTTTCATCAGTGCCTGGCAATGATCGTTGGAATGAATCATCAAAGACAGCAACGAAATTTGAGCTGGGGTCTTTCTTAATGGTTCCAAAATGGAATAGTCTTGAATCTTCATTTTTTTTAGAAACTCCTCAGCTTCTTCTTCTGTTATCGGCTTCTTTGCCACTGATGGATTAGACTTTCTTAACTCGATGGGAGCAAAGCATCTCCCCGACCGAGTTAACCCCTGAGTCTCACATATCTCCTCTTCCACTTGCTTGCCTTTGTATATTACTGCCGCCTTCTCATACTTCCAAGGCACGGCCTTGCTGTTAGTCATCAGCAGTTGGACTACAGGCTTGATGATGACCGATTCCCGGCAAACTCCCTTTATAACAAATACGGGTGTGGAAGATGCTCCCGTTACGACCACTTTGGTCGCTTCTGGTTTCTTTGGAATAATGGCTAGATTTCTCCCTAGTATCACCACAGGTTTAACCTCTAACTTCTCCACCTGAACCCCTGCTTCTTTATCGATCGGCTTTTCTTTTGGGATGGCCCGGATCATCATCACCGTTTGCGATGGTTTCTTTATCTCTCCTCCTTCACGCACGAGCTCAATCATATGAGCTTCGTGGTGCGCTGATAATGGGTTCTAATTGATGTTGGGCGCCTCCGGCGCCTGGACCTCGATCTTATTGGCATCAATGAGATCTTGTACTGCATGCTTCAATCTCCTACATTTATCAGTATCATGCCCTAGCATTCCTGAGCAGTACTCGCAACTCTTCGACTGGTCCACATTCTGAGGCAGGGGATTTGGCATCCTAGGCTCGACAAGACTCAACATATTCAACTGCCTTAATTTGTGGAACAAGACGGTATAGGTTTCTCCCAATTCAGTAAAGGCTCTTTGTCTCTGTAGCCTTTCATTTCTAGAAGCTTGATTTCCATGGAAACCTGCCCCTGGAGGGTTCCTGTAGGCCCTTGGTGGAGGATAGGCATTTTGGGGAGCCGGTGCACACCATTGCGGGCGAACCGGTGATTGAATGTATGTTTGTGCTTGGTGTACGGAAAAGTGTGGTTCGTGCGGTGGATAGTAGTGTTGTGGTGGGCTGTATGAGGAATATGGATAATTTGGGTTGTGGGGTCTGGGTTGGTCATAGTATGGTTTGCTGGCCCTGGACCAATTGCCTGCTTCAACCATGGCGACTTCTTCTTTCTTTTTCCTCCCCAGCGCACCTCCGGTGCTACTCTGAATAGCCTGGGTTGTTGCCTTAAGCGCTGAGTAATTCAGGATTTTATCGGACCTTAGTCCCTCCTCTATCATAACCCCTATCTTTATTACTTCATTGAAAGATTTTCCAACCGTTGTCACCAAGTGACCAAAGTAAGTTGGGTCCAGCATTTGTAGGAAGTAGTCGACCATTTTCCCCTCTCTCATGGGACGATCAACCCTAGCTGCCTATTCCCTCAAGCGAAAACCAAACTCGCGGAAGTTTTCTCCCGGCTTCTTCCCAGTCCTCAGTAACGTGAGACAGTCGGGAACTATCTCGAGATTGTATTGGAAGTGACCTGCGAAAGCTTGCATTAGATCATCCCAAGTGTACCACCTGCTGGGATCTTGTCTGGTATACTATTCAAGTGCCGATCCGCTTAAACTTCGGCCAAAATAAGCTATCAGTAGCTCATTTTTTCCCCATGCCCCTCTCATTTTGCTACAAAAGCCACGTAGATGTGCCATAGGATCGTCGTGCCCCTCATATAAGTCAAACTTGGGCATTTTGAACCCTGCTGGTAACTGGACGTCAGGGAAAGGGCATAGATCTTTGTAAGCCACACTGACCTGATTGCCCAACCCATGCATGCTCCTGAAGGTTTGCTCCAGGCTCTTTAACTTTCTCATTACCTCATCTTGTTCCGGGACCTTTGTTGGTTTTTCAATCTCTGCCTGGATTTCCAAGTGAGGATTACGGGTATAGGGTTCTGGTGCATTGAACGTAGGTTCAGGGGGATAATATTAAGTGTCATGAGCCTAAAACAACGGCTCACTAGTTGATCTTTGCAGCGTGGCTGGTGGGGGTCCCATAAAAACAGGAATGCTTGGTGGTGGAAACTGTTGATTGGGAGGTGGAGCTTGGGTATCGTAGGGTCTTCTCCCCTGATAGTAATGATGATTTGGTGGGTTTGTTGAAGGGCCAGGGTGAGAGTATCCCGGCATATGCCCTAACGCAGGAGTAACAGGTGGTTCAGGGCTCTTCTGCACTTTGGCCAGGGCCAACTGCATTGCATTCATTTCCAACCCCATCCTTTCTATCTTCTCCATTGCCTCTTTCAGCAATTGACTCACTGGCCTCTCTTCCTCAGCGCTATGTTCTGAAGTAGACATGCTTAATGATATAGGTCCTTTAGATCTGGTTCGTTAATGATGTGATGCCAGAACGCTCTAACAACTAACTGTCTGATACTGAAAAACAGCAAACTTGTCAGCCTCAAAGTTTTAACAGATTTGGCAATCGCACATTGGGGATGCAATGTTCCTAACCAGTTAACCATTTCTAACATGTCTTTGATTCTTATCACATGCGTCATTCCAGCTTTCTTATTTTTGTGCCTCTTTCAAGTGACTTTAAAGATTTTTGCTTNGCTTACAATAAACTCCGAATAAGAAAATACTTGACTCATACAAAACCTGAACAACATGACAAAACTAAACTCTCAAAATTTCAAAAGTACAACCTTCAAAACATCATCCTAATGCCCTAAAATTTCTCGGGGCCCGCGAGGCATCTTTCGGCCTTGCCGCGGGCCTTGGTGTGAGATCCCTGTGCAATCCTTTTAACTCTTTCATGATTTGGTGAACGTAATCCATAACTGAGGCCAAAAGGGTAGTACGGGGCATTTGCTCACACGCTAGGCACTTCATGGTGACGTACTGCCCGATCTCTTCGATTCTGTCCCTGACCCTATCCCTTTCTCTGAGCAGTTGTTCTATCTGTTGATTCTTTGCCCCCAACATCCGAGTGTTGTCGGTGACTTGGTCCAGGAGCCTATCCACTTTTTTTTCTATCCGCGCCATCAAATTGTAGCAACGGTCTCTGTCTGTCCTAGCGTCTCGGGCTTGTTTGAAAACCCGCTCCCTGAGAGTAGTATTCGCTTCCCTTAAGTCAGTGATGATTTCCGCATAATCTCTTTCTATTTGTTGCAGATGAAGTGCTCGTTGATGTGCTCCCCTTCTCCATCTGGTCTGAATCCTGGCTATCTTGGCTTCCGATTCTTCCAAATCCCTTTGGACATCAGCGACTTGGTTTTCCAACCCTTTTATCAATCTTTCATCCGATCGACTCTTTGGGTGTCTGTCGGCATCCATTCTCATATGCCAGATTTGAGCCTTTAAGAACTCATTTTCCTGGGCCAATTTCTTTTTGTCTCCCTCGTCGGTGGCAGCTTGCATACCCTTTTCAAATTGCAGGTCTTTGACCTGTTGTTCCATCTTGCCAATTTTCGCTCTATAACCTTCTTCCTTTGATAACCAATCCCACTGTTCCTGCGATGACTCAGCAAAATCTTTGAGGTGGGGCCTTTTAACCGGCCTCGCGTATGATGCGTCGCCCCTGAACCAAGCATGATAACCAAAAGCGACTTCCCCTTTTGCTTTGTTCGGCACACAAGTGTTTTCCGTCAAATGTTGACACTCGCTCCAGATCCGGCGAACCTCTTCTTCGGCAAACTGACCGTCAGCACTAATCTCGACTACTTGGATGCTTAGGTCTTCATCTTTCGGTACTACTTGATACCTTCCGAGCTGCCTCAAAACCCGGTGCGGTGCATAGGGCTGGATGGTTTTAAGTCCCATTAGAAGAAAATGGGTCCTGTCCGCTGGCATATATATGATCTCATTAACGGGCGCCCAACCTAGCGTCCACTGAATTTGGCTGGCAATGATAGTTTGAAATAATGATGTCCATGATACGACTCCCTCGGGTAAGCTAACCCCTTTTATTCTGGTGTTCAATTCTTCCGTGCGAGTCTTCTCAGATAAATCATAACTTGAGAATGGAGAATGGTGACATAGATGTTCAGTCATCCACATTTGTAGCAGCAAATTACACCCCTCAAAAAATTTTCCCCCGGCTCTGCAAACAGTGATAGCCCGAAAGATGTCCGCCACAATCATAGGTGCTAGAGTGCTTTTATCTTGGGTGAGCAAGGTACTGACCATCCCCGCTACTCTTATATCAATATTCCCATCTTTTACTGGAAATATTACAATACCCAAAAATGCTGTCATAAAGGCCACCCGCCTATGTTCATCCCATTTCTGACGATTACCTCTACTGCACAGCCTGATATCGGATTTGTCGAACCCGCCTATGTGGCCATATCTCTCGTACAGGAAGCGCAGGCTGCAGAAACCTTTTGCAAGATCAGAATTGTGGCCCGTCCGCGGTATTTTTAATGAATCTAAGAACCGGTGTACAGTGACGGCCCTGGGAGCGAACAAGTATTTGAATCTCAACGGGGCTTCGTCATTTCCAATGTACCCCGCTATTTCTTCCAGCGTTGGGGTAAGCTCGAAGTCTGAGAAATGAAACACATTATGTGCTGGATCTCAAAAGGGGACCAGTGCTCTGATGATATCTGCCCGAGGTTTTATGTCTAGTAAACCTGTAAGATCTTTTAGGTACTTCTTCACTTCCTTGTGACCCTCTTCACCTAAGTCATTCCACCATAATCGCAACTCGACAGGGATCTTGGTCATTATTGAAAACGGTACATTTTGTATTGTGCTCATCCTGCACATTTATTAATGTTATAAAATGAAAAGAAATTATTTTGACTGACAATGATTTGACTATTTTCAAACTAGACAAAAGAGATCCGATTTTCCGATCGTGGCCTTTCAGCACTTCCAGGTTGAAGATTTTAAGGCTGCATTTGCTAACTGACAAAAATCCTAAAAATGACCCTAAGGTGGTCGTTTATGCAAAATCAGCCTTCTGCCGTCCCTTTCGGGAACACTTGGCTATTTTTGAAAACGGCCTCACCCAATAACAAAAATTAATTTTGACACTTTTTGCTATTTTTGCAAAGGAGAGATTGGACCCGATGAGGGTTGCCTACGTATCTCACGCCCTGTGAGAATCAACCCGGCATAGTTCTTCCAGATAAAACAAACTATGTCTGCAGACAAAACATTTTTCTTTTTTTTTTCTTTTTATTGGCAAACAAAACGCACTATTTTTTTTCATTTTATTGACAAACAAATAAACTATATTTTTATTATTATTATTATTATTTTATTTATTGGCCAGTAAAACAAACTATTTTGAAAATAAAAACTTGTCATTTTTCTTTTTCATTGGCAAACAAAATAAACTATGAAACCCTTTTTTTCTATTTTCTCAAAATCAGGCAGAGTTTTGACACTGCTTGGATATTGTTTATTTTTCATTTACCCCTTTTTCGTTTTTCTCAATATTTAGGAGCCGGTCAACATGCAAGTTTGAAGCAATAGATGCGTAAGACAAACAAGATGTAGCAGGATGGTCTTTTCATTTCAGGTTGCCTGTCCTAGACGGACCCAACCCCTGTGTTGAGTCCCTTAAGTCGAATGCAACATGATGCAAATAAGCGTTCCTACTAGGGATTCGGCATGAAGTCATGTTATTCTAAGTTCAAAACCTAGGTACGTGTTCTAGACTGTGTACTCGAGCAGACAACTCGAATCGACGAGGGGGCAACGTACCGGGCACCGAAAGGCCACCCGGCTTAGTAACTTGTCCGACCTCTTTCTTATTTCAGGGTATTGACACTAAAAAAATAGGTAGTCTCAACCAGTAAGCACATCCCCGGAGGTGAGAAGAGAAGGGTTATGACACAGTTTATATATACAGTTCAAATAATATCAAAGCGGTAAAAAGCACATTTTGCACATTAGGCATGAAATAAAATCAGATCAACAAAACCAAATACAACAATATATCTAAGCTCGAATTCTGAACCCTAAACCGAAGTTCTGGGTATTTCAATAAGAACCATCCCCAGCAGATCGTCAGAGCTGTCACACCTCCTTTTGGCGCTACCGCACCCCGCGAAGGGCATGGTAGAGGGAGTTTTTCCAATTAAAGGACAATCAAAATGGGATTTATTATTAATATTCAGAGTCGCCACATGGGAGATTAATGGTGTCCCAAGTCACCGGTTGAATCCCGAATCGAGGAAAAGTTTGACTCTATATTACAGTCTGCGTACCAGAAATCCGGATAAGGAATTCTGTTAACCCGGGAGAAGGTGTTAGGCATTCCCGAGTTCCGTGGTTCTAGCACGGTCGCTCAACTGTTATATTTGGCTTAATTATCTGATTTTATAACATGCTTTAACTTATGTGCAAATTTTAACCTTTATCCGCTTTTAATATTATTATTTTTTTAAGAATTACAACGTCATGAAAATGTACTTCGGACCACACCGTACCAGTACGCCTGTGGCCTTTAACACATTTCGACTCCGTTGAGACTTGGATTTTGGTCACATAAATGTGCACCTGAGTTTAGGAAAATAAATTATTAAAGGCGCGCCTAAAGCGACTAGCGTATCGTTATTTTGAGAAGGCCGTAAAATTAGCTAAACGGCCTGTCCCGAAATCTAAGCATTTAAAATAACCATCTATTGAGGGCCCCGCAATTTGCGTGTTATTTGGCGAGGCTCGTCTCATTTATTATTTAAAGGCTAATAAACCGCTTTTACTATTTATTATTTTTAAAAGAGAATTGCAACGTCGTGAAAATGCATCTCGAACCACGTCACAATCAATGTACCCGTGATTATCGACACATTTCGACTCCGTTGAGATTTGGATTTGGGTCACATAAATGTGCACCCGAGTTTAAGAAGGTAATGTTATTAAAATACGCGCCTAAAGAGTCTAACGCGTTATTATTTTGGGGAAGGCCGTGCAATTTGATAAACGGTTCATCCCGAGGTCTAAATATGTTTATATATGCATTTATGAGGGCCCCGTAATTCATTCATTTTTATTTGGTGAGGCTCATCTCATTTTGTTTTAAAGGATGTCCTAAAGTAATCTATAGTTTTTTTTTTTTTTTGGTTTGTCTCTAAATGAAAGAAGAAAAGGTCCTAATTCATTTACATGCTTACGAGTTGTTATAGTCGGGTTTTGAACATGGTTTGTTAAATCAGAAAATAGATGCCATATGGGCAGTCCGTTTGCCAACGTGGGCCCAGGTCCAACGCATGTAGTATTAAATGGGACCTGGGCCATCTTATTCCAATATTGGGCGTAGTTCAATGTTCAATTTGCAGAAAACAGATTCGAGTTCGATTTAACATACACCGGTCATCGCCAATCACATTACGTGATGAAGCTAACACAAATTTCAAATTTTGAGCAGGTGGGCTGCCTACAATTATTATCTACCTATTGCTTCCAATATTGGAACCTCTGTAAAGGGAACCAACGAGCTTCAACAGGCATAAAAGCTCATGCTATCTTTATCTTATTCCGATTATTTAACTAGACAACTTGACAACAATGGGCATGCTTAACTTATTCGAGAAAGTACAGTTAACTTGGAAGTTTGACTTCTAAGTCCATGCTACTGAAATTAGGATTAAATTACTAAATTTACAACTAAGAAGGCAACACTACTGGTCCAGTACAGCCATATTCATATGCAAAGTCCACAATCCACCTACTTCATTGAATTACAAAAATAGAGTGTACAATTACTCATTGCTGATCTACTAAGTTATAGATGCACTAAGTTTTGACTACTCGAGCATTACTTCATTCACGTTTTTATAGCTACATCACAGTGTGACTCGGAAGTGTACCTGGTATAGGAAGCAAGAGGAGAGGAAAATCAGCGGAACAGCAGTAGCATACAACAGTCAGCAACAACCAATAACAACCAATGGAACAGTAGCAGATCAACCACAGCAAACTCAAAAAAAACAATTTGCACCCCAGGAATACCAAATGCAATCACAGGCAGGAGCAGAAAGAACCAAAAGCAGTAGAACGACAGTTTTCTAGTTTTCAAACAACTCAAAAAGAAGCTTGAAGCTTCAAAGAAACCGTAGCAGACTAGTGCTGGTTTAGATAACAAAAAGAGACCTCACTTTCAGTTTTTCTAATTCTCAAACGATTGACCTCTTTCAGATTGAAAGACCAACCTACTTCACCTCTTAAACTTACTGAACTGTTTGAGGTAAAACTAGCCTACACCTTGCACTCAGAATACTCTGACTTCTGAAGATTAAAAGCCAGCCTATTCAACTCTATCTCTCTTCCTTCCAACCCCCCTCTAAGTCTTAAAAGGGGCCTATATATAGGCAGAAGGGAGCCTCTAAGCTCTGCAGGTTTAAAACCTGCCCATACCCCTTGTGTTTCCACTGCCCAAGAGGCATTTCTTGATGGAAAACATTGTTCCCCATTATGTTTGTTTACCTGATCAAAAGGGATGGGGGAGGGCTATTCTATTCTTTTAAACCTATCCCCTGGGGTTCTGCCACCCCACTCAGTTTAAACTAATGGTCTTTTAACAGGCCACTCGAGCAGGACTGTATGAGGCATGTGACAGCCATATTAATTTGTCCAAATTACCCTTTTAACCCCTTAGTAATCACTGTGATTAACCTAAGTTCTGGGCCTGAGTTTACTACTACATAATCTTTATACTTAATCTCTGATTTCAGGCAGCTATATCCAATTCTCAGCTTAGGTTCAATCAATGATTCAAACTTGGTCAGACGTGGGTTTTAATCAGACGGCCTGAATTGGTCATATTGGGAACCAGTCCGGACCAACTCAAAACCAACTGATCAGGGCATCAGCTAAGGCAAGCAAAGATCAAAGCAATATTGAGCCAGGCATATCAATAGAAGTCCTAGCACAGATAAGAGAAACATGCGAGTAATTACACTGACATGAGCAAACTCATGCTTCTCTAGTTTTTCAGGTGATTTCAGTTGACGACACTTATTTAACCGACTACACGAGCTACAACAAACAACAAACGCAGAGTAAACAAACATGTTGATTCATGGCCTTGGGACAAAACATGGAATCGAATATGAACCAATCTACTTGATGACTTTAAACAAGTTAAACACATCACAAAAAATATAATTAACAAACAGGCAGAAGAAATCGACCAAATAAAAGGTCTACTAAAGATGGACAGAATTGACAGAAAAATAAGAGAAAAACCAAATAAATAAATACGAACATGCAGATGAACACAAAATCAAACACGAACAAAAATAGAAGGAAAGAAGGACTTATCTTTGGAAGCTCATGCACAAATGACCCAGTCTGGAATCGACTTTGAATATTTTGTGGTTGAACGGACTCTAATCGGGGTGTTCTCAGTTGAGAACACCCAGAATAGAGTCTATTAGACCCCAATTACCTTTTAATTTGGACAGACCCCAACTCTTTGATTTCTAGGGTTCATAGGGCTCAGGTTTGGGGTTTATGGTTTTTTGGGCAGATTCGAAAGGGACCAAAGTCAGTTTGAGCCTAAGGGGGGTCAGGAGAATGTTTTGTGACCATTTGGGGGGATTTGGCCTGGATTGGGTTTTGGCTCGAATCTTCAAGTGAAGGTTCGAGAAGACCTGAGTTGATTCGAGCAAAACTGATGACAGATTCGTGTTCAAGGGGTTAAGGAGATTAACTGGTGTTAATTTGGGGGTCATCGATGTTGTTTGAGTTTTGACTCGAACCTTCAAATGAAGATTCGAGGAACTCTGGTTTGATTCGAGGGACGAAGCTAGGATATTTGGGTTTGGGGTGAAAAGAGGGTCCTATGGTGTTAGTTTGGAGGTCACCGGCGTCTTTGCCGCCGAGTTTTGAGCTTGGGGTTTCAATGGCGGCTAGCGTTTTCTAGTTAGGTTCGTCTCTGAGAGAGACGATAATGGAGGGGGTGTTTGGATAGGGGGGCGGAGTAAGGAACCGGGGTTATATAGTTAGCTAGAGAATTGATCCTGGTCGTTGGATCTGATGAGATTGATGGCCTGGATCAATTCTCTTGAGAGGAACGATGTCGTTTGGTTAAGTGGGGGAATGGGTTGGTCGGGGGTTGAATGGGTCGGGTATCTGGGATGGCCTGGGATCATTCGATGAGACTGAGTGAACGGCTCAGATTAAATGCCCTTGAACGGCATCGTTCGGCTTAATGAATGAGCTGAACTGAACCGTTAGATTCGATTTGATCAACGGTCCAGATGGAAAGCCTAGAGACGACGTCGTTTTAATGTCTATGAGACCAGGTCTCCACGGATTGGGTCATGGTGTTGGTTTGGGCCTGATTTCTTTGCATTTTTTAGCCATTTTTTCAACTTCCTTAACTAACCACAATTAAATTAAAGCAACCCTTAAACAAATCAAAAGAAATGAAATTACACACCTATTAATTAACATTCAAACAATTAACACAATTTAAATAAAATC
The DNA here is from genome assembly GCA_026770625.1 of Nicotiana glauca. Lineage (NCBI taxonomy): Eukaryota > Viridiplantae > Streptophyta > Magnoliopsida > Solanales > Solanaceae > Nicotiana > Nicotiana glauca. The sequence continues at coordinate 94,448 of MU708560.1, read as the reverse complement.
ACACAATGACAAGGAACAAAAATGCACATTTTTTGTAATTTTCTTTTTAACCACTTTATGGTTAATTAATTATTAAAAATGCACAATTAATTCCTAAATGCCTGCAACACATATTTTTGTATTTGTAATCAATTTAACAAATAAACACATACAGACAAAATGCTAACGCTAAAGAAAGATAACACAAAAAGCCACAAAATAAAATACAACACAAAACTATTTTGTTTTGAATTTTTGGGAGTAATTGTCGTGAGACAAAAATCACGTGCTCATAGAGGGTTCTTAATTTGAGGCAACGCAAGTGGCTTGAGTTACTAAAGGATTACAACGTTACCATTCTTTATCATCCGGGTAAGGCAAATATGGTCGCGGATGCCTTGAGCAGAAAGGCGGAGAGTATGGGTAGTTTGGCATTACTTCCAGTAGAGGAGAGGCCACTAGCTTTGGACATTCAGTCCTTGGCTAACAGACTTGTGTGGTTGGACATTTCAGAGCCCAACCGAATTTTAGCATGCGTGGTTGCTCAGACTTTATTATTGGGAGAGATCAAGGGTCGGCAGTTCGATGATCCATATTTGGCGGCTCTTAGAGAAACGGTACTTCAGGGAGCTTCCCAGGAGGTTTCTATTGGAGAGGATGGTGTTTTGGGACTCCAAGGTCGTCTATGTGTTCCTAATGTTGATGGTCTGAGGAGGAGGATTCTAGAGGAGGAACACAGTTCACGGTATTCTATCCACCCTGGGGTTACGAAGATGTATCGAGACTTGAGGCAGCATTTCTGGTGGCGGGGCATAAAGAAAGACATAGTGAAATATGTGACCAAGTGTTTGAATTGCCAGCAGGTCAAGTATGAACATCAAAGGTCGGGTGGCCTACCTCACCAGATGCTTATTCCGGAGTGGAAGTGGGAGCGCATCACCATGGATTTCATAGTGGGGTTGCCGCGGACCTTGTGGAAGGTTGATTCGGTATGGATAATTATGGATAGGTTAACCAAGTTGGCCCATTTCATTACTGTAGCGACTACCTATACAGCGTAGAGGTATGCTCAAATTTATATTCGGGACATAGTTTTATTGCATGGTGTGCCGGTTTCAATCATATCAGACAGAGGCCCTCAGTTCACTTCCTATTTCTGAAGAGTCGTTCAGAGTGAGTTGGGGACTCGTATAATGCTTAGCACAGCATTCCATCCTTAGACTGACGGACAGTCGGAGCAGACAATTCAGATCTTGGAGGATATGCTTAGAGCATGTGTGATTCACTTCGGAGGGCAATGGGATCAGTTCTTGCCCTTAGCAGAGTTTGCGTACAACAACAGCTACCAGTCCAGCATAGAGATGGCCCCATACGGCACTTAATATAGTCGACGTTGTCGTTCTCCTATCAGGTGGTTTGAGCCTGGTGAGGCTAAGTTACTTGGCATAGATTTGGTACAGGATGCCTTGGATAAGGTAAAGTTGATTCAGGAGAAGCTTCGTACAGATCAGTCCAGACAAAAGAGCTACGCGGATCAGAAGGCGCGGAATGTATCATTTATGGTTGGAGAGAAGGTTCTCTTGAAAGTCTAGTGCATGAAGGGCATTATGAGGTTCGGGAAAAAGGGCAAGTTGAGCGCAGGGTTTATTAGCCCCTTTGAGGTGTTGAGACGAGTTGTGGAGGTTGCCTATGAGCTCGCCTTACCCCCAGTTTATCGGGATTTCATCTAGTTTTTCATGTTTCGATGCTTCAGAAGTATCATGCCGACCTATCCCACGTGTTGGACTTCAGTACCATTCAGTTAGATGAGAGTCTGGGCTATGAGGAAGAGCCAGTTGCTATTATTGATAGGCAGGATCTCCAGTTGAGGTCCAAGAGGATTTTTGCGGTGAGAGTTCAGTGGAGGGGCCAACCGGCCGAGGAGGCGACCTGGGAGTCTGAGGAGGACATGCGGAGCAGATATCCCCGCTTATTCAGTAGTCCAAGTACTTTTCTATGTTCGTTCGAGGACGAACATTTGTTTAAGAGGTGGAGAATGTAACGACCCGATTGGTCGTTTAGCCTTTTAGAACCCCGTTCCCCTAAATTAAACCTTTTGTACTTGCTTTAGCTAATTTATGACTTGCAAAGACCGGTGGAACAATTTTGAGTAAAAATATATCCAATTGTTTCTTTAAGATTCTCTTAAAAGACCAAGTTTGACTTCAGTCAACTTTTAGGGAAAGCGGATCCGGATTCGTGGTTTGACAATCATGGAGGGTCCGTGGGAAAATATGGGACCTGGGCACATGCTCGGAATTGAATTCCGAGGTCCCTAGCCCGAGTAATAAATTTTTATTGAAAATTGTTAAATTTAAATCCTAAGGGTTTAATACAAAGGAAAAATTCTTGATCACATTGATATCGGTCCCGTATGTTGGTTCCGAAGCTCAGTACAGCATCAGTATAGTATTTTAGTCTAGTTTGTGAAATTTGGTGAGAAATGGGTTTGATTTGACATGATTCAGACGTTCGGTTGAAAATTTAGGAATTTAGGTGTTCTTGAGGATTTCATGCAGTTTGGTGTTAAATCCATGGTTTAGGTGTTAATTATGTGATTTGATTGCTTGAGCAAGTTTGCACATGGTTGTAGGACTTGCGTGAGTGTTCGAAGTGGAGCCCCAAGGGTTCGGGTGAGATTCGAGCATGGTTGCAGTTGAGAAAACATACCAGTTTTCTGGTATTTTTTTTGGCCCCTGCTGCAGGTCGCGCAATTGTGAGATATTCATCGCAATTTCGAACTTGCAATTGCGAGTATGGCTTCGCATTTGCGAACTTGGGCCGGCTGGGCAGGAGTCGCAATTGTGACCTTCTTCTTCGCATTTGCGGAACCAGGGGGTTCACATTTGCGAGCTTTCTTTTGCATTTGCGATCAAGGCAGGAGGGGGGATGTTCGTATTTGTGAACGAGTTGTCGCAATTGCGAGCCCAGTGTCACAATTGTGACATCAGAGGGCTGGGCAGAGTTTTTAAAAATGTGACTTAGAGCATTTATTTCATTTCTACTCTACACTTGGGCGATTTGAGAGCTTCCAAAGAGGGGATTTCAACATAGCATTGTGAGGTAGGTTATTTCCATTCATCCCTAGTTTAAATACATGTATATTAGGTAGATTAAAGACCAAAAATTAGGTAAAATCAAAGGGTTAGAGCTAGACCTAATGTTTTAATAAAACTAAGATTTAACCATGAAATTTGTTATGAAATGAACTAGAAATCGTATACTATTGATCCTTAGGTAGTGGAGAACGATTTCCTTCGAAAAATTTCGGAACCCGGTCATGTGTGCTCGGGGTTGGAATTTAGGAAACTCGTGTAAATAGTTGGTAAATGCCTTAAATAGCTAGAAATCGATCTTGTGAGCTTATATTAACTAGTTCTTACTCTAGTTAACTAGTTTGTGATCGTTCGGCTCCGAATTGAGGGCTTGGGCTCGTTCTTCATATTGGAAGTGCGCTTTGGAGCGAGTGAGTCTCCTTTCTAATCTTGTAAGACGAAATTGTCCCCATAGGATTAATAATTGAGTAGTTATTGCTAAATGCGGGGGCTACACACGCGCTAGGTGACGAGGGTCCGTGCGTAGCTACTGCTATGTTAATCGTCCGGGTCATTTAGGACCCACACCATGCTTTATTTTATATAAATCTCTATATTATCTTGTTAATACGAGCACCTAGGATATTCTAGGAACTTAAAAAGGGAATAAGAGCGAACTTGTAAATTTGTTGAATTCTTGCATGGCATTAATGACTAGTGATGTTCCTTTGTGTGTATACTTGATATTGCTTATTATTTGTGGATCGGGTCGATTGCCTCTGTATGACTGCCGAACGAGAGTCATGATACTCGAGTTCCCTAATGAGCTGGTTATCGAGTGGAAGGGGAATGGTGTGGTGCCGAAGGGTAGGTTTATTTCCTACCTTAAGGCTTCAAAGATGATTAAGAAAGGATGTATCTATCATTTGGTTTGGATGGCGGACACCACTTTAGAAGTGTCTACCCCCGAGTCCGTGCCAGTTGTGAATGAGTTTCTTGAAGTTTTTCCGGATGAGCTTCCAGGGATTCCGCCAGATAGGGAGATTGATTTCGGAAATGATGTATTGCCAGATATGCATCCAATATCTATTCCACCATAGAGAATGGCTCCAGCAGAGTTAAGGGAGTTAAAGGAGCAGCTGAAGGACTTGTTAAAAAAGGGGTTTGTACGGTCGAGTGTGTCGCCGTGGGGTTCTCCAGTTCTCTTTGTCAGGAAGAAGGATGGGTCGCTCCGGATGTGTATTGATTATCGACAGCTCAACAAAGTCACCATCAAGAATAAATATCCTTTGCCTCGGATAGATGATTTGTTTGATCAATTGCAAGGTGCAAGGTTCTTCTCCGAAATTGATCTACGGTCCGGGAGATTAGGTAGCAGGATATTCCCAAGACCGCTTTCAGAACTCGTTATGGTCACTTTGAATTCTTGTTCATGTACTTTGGGCTAACCAATGCCCCAGCAGCTTTTATGGATCTTATGGATTGGGTCTTCAAGCCATTTCTAGACTCCTTCGTGATTGTTTTCATTGACGACATCCTTTTTTATTCGCGGAGCCGGAAGGATCATGCTGGTCACCTCAGGGCAATTCTGCAGACTCTTCATCAGCACCAGTTGTATGCTAAATTTTCAAAATGTGAGTTTTGGTTAGAGTCCGTTGCTTTTTTAGGTCATGTTATTTCTAGTGAAGGGATTCAGGTAGACCCCCAGAAGATTGCAGCAGTGAAAGATTGGCCTAGACCCATGACCCCGACGGAGATTCGTAGTTTATTGGGTTTAGCAGGGTATTATCGGAGGTTTGTGGAGGGATTCTCTACCCTCGCCTCCCCATTGACTAAGTTGATGCAGAAAGCGGTTAAGTTCCATTGGTCCGATGCTTGTGAGAAAAGTTTTCAGGAATTGAAGTCAAGGTTGACCTCGGCACCAATATTGACCTTGCCGGAAGGCACGAAAGGATTTGTGGTTTGCGATGCCCCAAGGTTGGTTTGGGGTGTGTGTTGATGCAACATGGGAAGGTTATAGCGTATGCTTCAAGGCATCTCAAGAATCACGAGAAGAATTATCCGACGCATGATTTGGAGCTTGAAGTAGTTGTGTTTGCTTTGAAAATATGGTGACATTATCTTTATGGGGTCCATGTGGATGTGTTCTTAGACCACAAGAGTCTTCAATATTTGTTCAAGCAGAAAGACCTGAATTTAAGGTAGCGACGGTGGTTAGAATTGCTTAAGGATTATGATATGAACATATTGTACCATCCAGGGAAAGTGAACGTGGTGGCCGACGCTCTCAATCGGAAGTCTTTGGGTAGTTTGGCTCATTTGGAAGCGAATCAAAGGCCCTTGGCTTGGGAGATTCATTAATTGGCTAGTCTAGGGGTTTGCATTTCAGCCTCAGACGAGGGGGATATTATGGTGCATAGTGGAGCAAAATCGGCACTTGTAGCTGAAGTCAAGGAAAAGCAGTTTATTGATCCAGCATTGGCTCAGATGAAGGAAGTAGTTTTGAATAACAAGACTTCGGCATTTTCACTCGGCAGTGAAGATGGTGTATTGCGGTGTCAAGCTAGGCTATGTGTTCCGATGTGGATAAGCTTCGAGAGAGGGTAATGGTGGAGGCTCATAATTCCAGGTATTCCGTGCACCCAGATTCTATGAAAATGTATCATGATCTCAAGGAGATTTATTGGTGGAACGGCATGAAGAGGGGTGTGGCGGACTTTGTATCTAAGTGTCTGAATTGTCAGCAAGTAAAAGCTGAGCATCAGCGGCCTGGTGGGTTAACCCAGCTTATGGAAATACCAATGTGGAAATGGGAAATGATCAACATGGATTTCGTGGTGGGTTTACCTAGCACTCAGCGCAAATTTGACTCAATTTGGGTAATAGTAGATCAACTCACCAAATCAGCTAACTTCCTGCCAGTCAAGTCCACCGATACTGCAGAACAGTATGCTAAGTTGTATATCAAAGAGATAGTAAGGCTTCATGGCACTCCACTTTCTATTATCTCAGATCTAGGGGGCCAGTTCACAGCTAATTTTTGGAAGAAATTTCAGCAAGGTTTGGGTACTCAGGTGAATCTCAGCACAGCTTTCCATCCATAGACTGATGGTGAAGCAGAGTGGACTATTCAGATGCTTGAAGATATGTTGCCGGCTTGTGTCTTGGATTTCAAAGGTAGTTGGGATGATCACTTGCCGCTTATAGAATTTCTTACAATTACATCTTTCATGCTAGTATTCATATGGCCCCATTTGAGGCATTGTACGAAAGGAGGTGTAGGTCTCCGACTAGATGTTTCGAAGTAGGTGAAGAAGAATTGATAGGGCCAGATCTCGTACACTAGGCTATGGAGAAAGTTAAAGTCATTCAGGAAAGGATGAAAACTGCTCAGAGTCGCCAGAAATCCTATGCAGACGATCGTCGAAGAGATTTGGAATTTCAAGTTGATGATTGGGTGTTCTTGAGGGTATCTCCTATGAAGGGAGACATGCGATTTGGGAATAAGGGGAAGTTGAGTCCTAGGTATGTCGGGTCGTATCGAATCGCTCAAAGGATAGAGCAGGTGGCTTATAGGCTGGAATTGCCTCCTGAAATGTCATTACTGCACCCGGTGTTCCATGTGTCCATGTTGAAGAAAGTGGTTGGAGATCCATCCACCATTATGCCAGTCGAGACTATCGAGGTTCATGAAGAGTTGTCATATGAAGAGGTTCCGGTTGCTATCCTTGATAGGCAAGTCCATAAATTGAGAAACAAGGAAGTTGCCTCGGTTAAAGTATTATGGCGAAGTCAACTAGTTGAGGAAGCCACATGGAAAGTGGAAAAGGAAATGAAGGAAAAATATCCCCATATGTTTGAACAAGTCTAGTAGTAATTGTGCGAACTCTTATCCCTAAACAAATTGATATTTTGTCCAAATTGGTGCAAAGACACCTAATCTTTTCTTCCTAAATGCTTTACTATTGAAATCCATCTAGTGGTGTAAGAATTGTATGTGTTGCAATTTTTTAAGGCAGGTGAACCTCTTTTCGGTAAATGAAAGTTTTATAAAAACTCATGTGATAAGTAAACAACTAATGGTAGTGTATATTAATAATGATTTATTTATATGCATGTAGTATGTTGAAGCGGTTAAATTATGTGGGACTCATTAAAGTGACTAATTTATGTGCAAAATATAGCAAGTGATTGAATATGTGTAATTGTGGAGGTAATGAATTGTATACCAGCTGTAGGGATAGCCGTAATTGTGTAATGGTGCTTGGAATTGTGTTTCGGGGGCTCTGTGAAAGGTGGATATGTCTAAATTACAAAGGAAACTCTGGAAAAAAATTTCGAAAAATATGGGAGTTAGTGAAAATTTTGGAAGTTTTCATATCATGTTTTTCAAAACCAACTGATTTTCAAAATCCTCATTCGAGGAAGAATGATTTTAAGTGGGGGAGGATGTAAGGCCTCGTAAAAACTTGTGCTCAAAACATAGTAGCTCATATTATCAAGTTCCGAATATGTGCTGGGAATGTGTAAAATTCTTCACGGTTCGGACCCTTTTGCACTGATCTAAGCATTTAAAAAAAATCAAAGAATCAAGTTTTCCAGAATAGTGCTCTTTTGCGGTCCAGAATGCGGTCGCAAATCTAGTATGCGAATCGTATTTTTGCTGCAGATTGAGTCAGTGGTTTGGTTAAAATCGAGGTCAAAATGTGGTCCATTATGCGACCGCATAACTGATATACGGACCGCATTTCTATCGCAAAGTGAGTCAATGTGTCAGTCAAATTTGAGGTCAAGAATACGGTGCATTATGTGACCACAAATCATGTATGCGGACCGCATTTCTGCCGCAGACCCAAACAGTAGGATTGGATTTTTGGAGCACTTTTACGGTCCATTCTGCGGACTGTATTTCATCTTTGCGATCGCAAATGCGATCGCATACCTGACTCGAACTACTAGTTTTCTAAAATTTTAAGCCCGACCCTTTTTTAATAAAACAACCCAACCCTCTCATTTTAACGATCTTTCTAAACAAAATAAGAGAGAGGGAAGAGATGGTTCTTGAGAGAGAAAGTCATCTTCATCAATTTGATTCTTCAAAATTATCCAGGCCGGTAAATTTTAAAGTGATTGTCGTCATCCCCATTCTTGCAGGTAAAATCCCTAACCCTTTTCATTGATTTTCAGGTGTAAACGAAGGGGAGAGTCTCATGCATTGATTCTTGAAAATAATGGTTGAAAACATACATGCATGCCTTTTAAAACCTAAAATCTAGCGAGAGAAATTGGATAAGAGTAAGGGATTGTACAAAGAGGGGTTGATAACCTAAATAAGTTTGAGTAGCAATTGTGAACTTCAATTCTAAGTCATATGTGTTAACTTGTGCACTAAATTCACGTTGCTAGACTATTTGGTGCGTTGAAAATAAAAGTTAAAGGGGGATTCGGCTACAGGTATGTATGGCTAAGTTTGACCTTTGTAAAATCACCTTGTTTGGTATGTGATATCTACGTGGATTATTTGTGAAATTCTTGTGATTGGTATGATTTGAGTGTTCGTGGTTAAGTCTCCCGATATAATGGTATAGGTAATTGGTAATAAACCAAATGTGTGGTTGTGAACGTGTTATGTGGTAAGAGTTGAGAAACAAATAATGAAAGAAATTGTAATTGATGCAATCGAAACAACTGTGGTAATGACATGTTTGGCTTGTTGTAGGCAACTATCGTGGTGACTTAAATTGCATATGAACTATTGAATACGATGGAAGAGGTATTGATAGTTATGGAAATTCTTTGTGAATTATTATTGTTGTTCCTTGAGATTTGTTGTTGTTGTTCTTTGTGAATTGTTGTTGTTATTGTGTTGTTTGTGAATTGTGATTGTTCGGTGGGATCGATTTGCGCTCCGCAACATAAAGTAATAAGGTGTGGGTTGTGGTGATAAGGGTGGCCGAGGTAATAAGGGTGGAAAGTGATCGAAATCACTATTGAAATGAAAATATGAGAAAGTTGTGAAATCATAGATGTGAAAATGTTGAAGGGGAAATGGAGAGATTGTAAACTTGTTTGGCTTGATTGTTTCTTTTCATGTGTATTTGATTGTTGATTCCATTACTACTTGTTACTTGTGTATGCTTTGAGTTTACTTAGGGCAAAGTTTGTTCATACATACCAGTACAATTCAAATGCACTGACGTTCCTTTTGTCGGGGGCGCTACATTCATCTTATAATTGAGGTGGATCCATAGCAGGTACTCCAGTCCATTGACTGTAGCTCCCCTTCACTTTCTGTCAACTGTATTGGTGAGCCCCTTTCCTGTTGAGTCCCTACGTGGCTCATGTCGCTTTTTATTTCGGAGTCTTGTTTTGGTTTTTTGTGTAAGGTATAGTCTGAGCCTTGTTACCGGCAAGTATTGTATCATCATTTTGTATCCTTAGAGGCTCCGCAGACAGGAAATGTGGGTTATAAACTTATGTAAATATGTATTTTGTACGTTGGATGATGTAAGTTGTAAACCACGCTAAGTAATTGTATGTTATGTATGTTTTGTAAAGAGGGTGTTTTAATTATAAATGGCTAATTCCTTTGATTAATGAACAATGAAAGTACGGGGTAACACGTGGGATAGTAAAGGCACTCAGGTCCGCTTGACTTGGGCTACCTGGTCGGGCGCCAGTCGTGTCCCTCGGTTTCGGACGTCATAGTGGTGACCTTTGTTGAATGACATGGTTGCTGCTCTTCTGAGTCTGTGACTTAGAGCGTCTCATGATTCCCGTGGAGGGCTATGGTTTTCCTGAAAGTGTAAGGACCCCACCGGTCATTTTGAGCTTTTGCAGTTTGATCGCCAGTTCTCGAGCATGACTTACCAAGTATTATGTATTATGACTGATGTAGATTGTTGGTTTTGGTTTTCACGAAAATCGGTATGAATTTGAAGGAACAGCCTCAGTGGAAAGCAATAAAATTAAAAGGTTTGACCAAGAGTTTACTTATGTGTACGTGAGCTCGGATCGGAGTTTTATGATCTAGCTAGCTTTGTGGGGCGATTTATGACTTAGGAGCATGATCGGAATTGGTTTTGGAGGTCCGGTGTAGAAATTAGCTTATTTTGGCGAGGTTAGTATTTTGGCGAATTCCGGTTGATAGGTGAGATTTTGATCCGATCGTCGGAATGGAATTCCGAGAGCTTTTGTAGCTTCTTTATGTCATTTGTGATGTTTGTGCAAAATTTTAGGTCATTCGGACGTCGATTGGTTGGGTTTTTTATCAAATGCGTGTTCCGAAAGTTTTTGGAAAACTTAGGCTTGAGTTCGATGTGGATTGATGATTTTAGTTTTTTTTATGTATTTTGATGATTGGAACGAGTTTGGGTGATGTTTTAGAATGGGTTGGCACATTTGGTTGAGGTCCCGGGGGCCTCGGGGTGATTTCGGATGGTCAAACGGACCAATTTCGGCATTTGGAAGTTGTAGATTTCCAGTCATTTTGTTGCAGAGATTTTGGTCATTGCGATCGTGGGGGTGATGTCACGATCGCATAGAAGTAGTTTATGAGGAAGGAGTTTTTTTCAATGCGTTCGCATTCAATGGTACGCGATCGCATAAGGTTACCAGGTAAGACATCGCGTTCGCATAGGGTCTCCCGCATTCGCGTATAAGAATTTTGAGGCCCTATGGTTTGGTTCTTCGCGATCGCATAGATCTGGGAATATGGTCATCGCATTTGTATGAGCTTGACCGCGTTCGCATAGTTCTTTTGAGACTTTGGAAGTTTTACCCTTCGCGATCGCGAGCCTGGGGCCGCGATCGCATAGAAGGTTTTACTGTAACTTGGAGAATGGCTTTAAAACATTTTGTTCCGCGAGCCTAAGTTATTTTCCACCATTGTTGAGTATTTTGAGAGCTATTTGATGGGAATTGAAGAAGGTTTCGAAGAGGATTGATTGGAGGTAAGTTCTGTGAACTAAAAACATGATTTAATTGTGAAATTAATCTTGAAATTCATGGGAACTTAGCAAAAAGGGGAAGAACTAGGGCTTGGATTTTGAAATTTTTAAATTGGGTTTTGATGGGTCATTTGAGCTCGGATTTGGGAGTTCTTGATATGTATATACTCATGGCGAGATAAGGAACCATTTGATGTGAAAATTTCTAAGTTTTGAGAAGTGGGCTCGGGGCTCGGGTTTTGATAATTTTGAAATTTGTGCTCATTATTGATTGTTTTCGATTGGGTTTTGTTCCCTTAGCATATTCTGACGTATTCGTTGTGGTTTTGGATAGATTCGATGCGCGTGGAGGCCGCTTTGAGGGGCAAAGGCGTCGCGAGCTTGAGATTTCGCCGATTCGAGGTGAGTAATGATTGTAAATGATGTCCTGAGGGTTTGAAACCCCGGATTTGCACAATGTATTGCTATATTGAGGTGAAACACGCGCTTAATGACGAGCGCGGGGGTTGTTTACTACCGGGGATTGTGACTTGGTCCGTCCTGATTGACATTTTACCGCGTATTTGACTAAGATGTGTTTGTTATCAACGTGATTTGGGCTTATTGCCATATTTTGGGCTTCATGCCGATTACTTGAATCCTTCATGGACTTTTATCACTGTTTCCTCACTATTTTGATATATTACTTGAACTCAGTTCTATTGATTAATACTATTTTACAAACTCATCAACGTTTAATTAAATTTTGAGATTTAAATGATATTTCCAACGTTGTTTGGGCTGAGCACTACTGTTTTACTGATGCCCGAGGGTCTTGTGATGATTTTCGGACTGAGTGAGGCCGAGGGCCATATGTGAGGATATGTTGGGTGATATGAGGCCGAGGGCCTGAGATACATTTATATGCCACGAGGTGGCTTGAGTGACGTGAGGAGGCTTTCAGGCCTTGTGAGTGATGTAAGGAGGCTTCCAGGCCTTGTGAGTGATATGAGGAGGCTTTCAGGCCATGTGAGTGATGTGAGGAGGCTTATAGGCCTTGTGAATGATGTGAGGAGGCTTTCAGGCCTTTTGAATGATGTGAGAAGGCTTTCAGGTCTTATGTTGATATAGCGCTTGGGCCGTAAGGGGCCCCTGCAGAGTCCGCACACCCATAATGAGCGCGGCTACCCGTTATGCTAAGTGATTGATAGTGAGCCCGAGGGGCTGATATGAGTATTTCTGAGAGTGAGTCCGATGGGCTGATATGAGTGACTGTGAGGTAGCCCGAGGTGCTGGTACTGCTTTTAGATATTACCCGAGGGGCGAGCTTTTATGTGCTCATTTTGCATACTTACTTGTCTTTTACTTGTTATACTTTGGTATTTGTGCCCGAGGGGCGGATTTCTGTGCATATCGGCACTAATTGTTTTGAAATTATTTTGCAACAGTTGAAAAGACTATTTTCAAAAGAGGTTTAAACTGAGCCAAGAGATTTTCTAAAGATTTTCACAATTCACTGTTTTCTCAAAGGATTGTACACCGCTTCTATACAGCATGTTTGTTGCTTTACGTGATTTCTTACTGCTCAGTTGTTATTTACCTTTATTACTCACTGAGTTGGAGTATTCACTTTACTCCCTGCACCTCGTGTGTAGTTGAAGGTATTTATTCACCCGCTAGCGGGTATTGGTTGTTTGGAGGCAGAGCTGTAGGAGTTTAGCGAGGTGACTGCCAGCGTTCGCAACACCGTTTCTTTCTATGTTATTCATTATTCCTGTTTAGTATTTTTCTATACTTGTAAATGTAATTACATTCTTATAGATGCTCGTGACTTGTAACACCCCACTTTGGGCTATATTTGGGTTGTACTTCCGCTAAGTAATGTTATTAAATCATCTTTAAAATTGTTCATTCCTATTTATCTATTTTCAAAAAAGACAATTTGGGTTGGTTGGCTGGCCTTGTCCTCACGAGAAGCGTCATCACAACCGGAGCGGGGTTTGGGTCGTGACAAAAAGGGTTTCGGTTGAATAGGTTCGAGCCACCTGGAGTTCTCGGCTTTGCTTATGGTGACCACTATGCTTGGAACTGCAACATTGAAGTTAAGCTCCATTGGGCGAGGTTTCCTTGTTGGTTGCGTGTTGTTGAATCTAGTACCATTGGAGATTCCTTGAAGGAGTTGTCCTTGGGCTACTATCTCGTTGTTGCGAGATGTGTTGTGCCTCGAATCATTTCTTCCGTTCGTGTCGTGTGGATGATGGCTACATTCATTCAGTGTCAGCCTTTCTATTAGGAATCTGCCCGGTTATACCGATCCCGAGGAGGTATTTCGAGGGTCGTCCACGGCTTTGAATTGGGTCTGGTGTTGGCTGCTGGTATCTGACCAAGCTTCGACCGGATATTCGATCAAGCTTTTCTTGAACTGCTCCAGAGCCGCCGGGTATGTTTCATTTGGGTTTTGGGAGAATGTCCGTGCCACCCCACTATTCGGGACTGGGAGAGGTCTCATTTGTCTTGTCGGAGGGCGGGGTGCGGCTTCCCGTGATATTTTATGTCTTCATCTCATGGACTTTGGTGCATTGAGCCATTTTGGCATTATTTTGATGGCGTTAGCGTGTGCTTCCACGGATCGCGCTAGTACGGTGAGTGGGTCCCCGAGGTTAGATGTCGAACAATGATGTCGCGTCGTGGTTTCTTCCAGGGGAATTTCTTCAACTCTCCTTATTAGGACGGACCCGAGTTCCACATTTTGGAGGTCGCCATTCTTGGATGGGCGTGCTTGAGTGGTGGTGCACCTGTGAGGACTTGGGGTCCTGTCACTCCTAGGGAATTTTGTTATTTCTGACTTCCGCGAAATGAGTCCCGAGATCGTACCTCTGGGAGATCGTTGCTATAGGAGTCTCCGTGAGCATGACTCGATCTTTACGATAGTGTCTTCCAGCATCCTTGTTGCCACAAGATAGGTTGTTGGTTCGTCGTTGCCTAATATCTCGGGTACTGGCTCGAAGTAAGGAGATATTTTTGGTGATGTCGCGTCGAGAGTATCCGAGCGGCTTTGTAGCTGAGAGATAGCCAAATGATGTTCCTGCAACATTTCAAAAATAATACGAAGATTAACTTCCCATTCTACAATGGCTGGGATATTTTGGGCTTCCTTTTGGTTAGCGTGTTGCGTGCTGCCATCGGTGCGCAAGACTTTGTAACCCCGTTATGCGTCGTACGGATCCGCATTCGCTCGAACCGATCTAGGTGCGTTATCGAGGTCCTGCGGTGTCACGCCAGTTGATAGAATGACCACACTGTCCTCTTTTCTATTTTTGGGGTTGTCGTCCTTGATTTCCCTTATCTAGCTAATTATTAACCTGAAATCGAAAGATCTTGGGCAAGAAAAAGTGTGAAAGATATCATGTGTTAAAGTGACGAAACTAACAAGAGAATAATCACTATTATTTTTAGCCGCACGGTGGGCACCAAACTATTTACCGTGAAAATGATAACAACAATTAAATTTTTAGATGGGATTCTAAAAATACGTGATCTATTCCCGAGCTAGTTTGTAAGGTTGGCTAGTGATGAAATGTGAAGTAAATGGTAAAGATCGAGTGAGCCAATGTAGTGATCGAACTAGTAAGGGGACATTCCCGAGCGTAAGGCAAGCCAGTAGATACCTCGGAGCCAAGCCTCGAGCCTATCTCGAGCTTATCGTGGCTAGTGGGGAAGGGGGATAATAGATAAAGATACAAATAAGTAACTCTCTATACTATCAATCTTGAGTTAAATGATGAAGAACAAACTAAGAAATAATAAAATGCTAAGGTGACCTCGGGGTCGATGAACACTGATAACTTAGAAGAAAGAGAGAGAGAGATATATTATTGCATTATGGAGAAGTGAATCAACCTCATTCGTTTACAAGGTGGGGTGAGTCCCCCTTATATAGGAGAGGGGACTCGGTAAAGTACGTATATATTATTTACAAGAGCAGAAATATGGGACGGCCTGATGCAAGTCCTACAGATACACCGGACCTGTCAGGTGTAGCCATGTGCTTAGGAGACCTCCTCTCTTATCCTGACCTCGGGCCCTGCTTCCTTCGATTCAGAACTCAATGCGCCCTGAGGCCGAGAACTCAATCATGGCCTTCCTCCCTCGGGGTCTCGAGGAATGCTTCCAGAATGTCGTGATAGCAAAAAATCAAGTCTTCTGATTTTATCACGTACATTGTATGTTGCTCCAAATCGACTAAAATCAATAATACACCTAGATATCATGCCTATTGGGATCTACACTCACAATTCTGTCTAGTAATTTAATTTGGCCTAATAAACTCAATTTCATTACGCCTAGGTCATTTTTAAAACTGGTCTTATTAAGCGTTAACATTTTTCTTAAACAAGTTATTTCCAAATTGCATTAATCTCATTAGATACCATGCTTATAGGTATTAAAGGAGTCTATTTTGAAAACCTATTTATTCCTGCATTAATATCGACATAGTATCCTGCATAGAGGCAAGCCTTAGTGCATTTTCAAAACTGCATTCCCTGAAGCTCTCTCTATCGTTAACGTTTCTGATTCAAATAACTTTTAAAAGAGTCCCGAGGCAACTTCTAGGTTGTAACTTCTAGGTATAAAGGTTTGGTCTATTTTTGTATAGTCACTTAGAGATCCTGCTTTAGGACTTTGATTAATAAAGACCTTAACTGTGTTTGAGTTAGGCTTCTTGTACATTTACTTGAGGAGGAAAATTGAGCCGTTATCTACTCCTTCCTGTTCTTGTTTGCTCAAAATCCTAATTGTTTTGCTTGTCGCCTTAGAATTTTCACCTTTAAAAACCTTAGGGGTTTGTCTAGAACTACCTATAAGTGGAGGTCCTGACTCCCTCTGGGACCACTGATAAGGGACGGGTAGAAGCACGCAATAGGAATCCGTGACCAACACTCGCTTTGCATTACCAATAAGGGGATGGGAAGGGAAGACATGGATATGATGATCGATGTGCTAATTCCACGAGTAGCCCCTTTCCAAGGAGTGATTATCGGGCATTATACTGATGTGATCCAATAGCTAGGACCTCCCTCTCCCCAAATCCTCTTCACTTGAAACTTTATTTTCCCTTTTTTCAACCTATTTAAATTCTTATTTTATACAATGCCCAACATGCTCTACTTGCAATTATTTTCTTCAATTGTTTATTTATGGACTAATTTGTGAATATAAGTTTGGTCGGGACCCAAAGTTGTGGACCAAGAGGGATTCCTAACATCTTTCCCTCGAGGTTACTTCGAGCCCTTACCCTAATCTCTGGTAATGCAAACTAACCCTAGAGTTAAATCGCTCTAAGTGTCCTAACGCACCATAATCCATTAGGTGGCGACTTTTCAAATACCCAATTCCCAATAGGAAATGAGTCATTACCCCGTAAATGTCGAAACTCGGACTTCTCCTCGTGAGAAGGGGAAAAAAGGGGGCGCGACATTTTTCTCAAAGAATTTCAGTTCTCTCTTTGTGCGACTACTCTGATTTCTACATTGTTTAGCTGGCTAGAAGCCAAGGCTAAACTCTTTGGATCCAAATTGTCATTACATTCCTGTTTACTTTCTTCCTAACTGGTATGTGTTAACTCATGTTATCCTATTATGTTCCATGTGCTTATGTGGTTAGTTTATTTCAAACCTCGGCATGTTTTTGTGTGATCTATGATTCCTGTTTACTCCTTTATCGACTGGCATGTTTCATTTCCTGTTATCTTATTCTGTCTTATAGTTTATTCGACCCCAGCATGTTTTTATGTTACTACTTTTTTCAACTGGCATGCTTTAGTCTCTATTACCCTATTCAATCTTATGTGCTTATTAGTTTGAGATTTCAGTGTGCTTCTGTTTGCTATATGCCCATATGATTTCACCTAGTGACAAGATTAATTAGGTTATGAAACGCTGTATAATCAGTTGTATGTTCCCTGTTCTGCAAACATGTAATATGTTGCCAACTCTGTCTATTAGTTCAAATATCTTGGCTCTTTTGTGATTGCTTAAATGCTAGTATAATGTCCATGTCTGAATCAATGTCAATTTGTTTGAACTATTTAGTATATAGGGATTCTATTTGTTCTAGGTGAAATTCTGTTTGCAGTCCTATAATTTGAATTTGTTTGCTCGTAAAAATCAAACTGTTTTCTAAAACTGTCCCCTACCCCCTATGTACCGTTTTCAAAATTCAACTCTTAGTTACCTAGGTTCCTACCACCCCCGATATGAGCACTGCCTAGGGTCCTTGAGACTCCTCCGAACTCTGACAAATTAGGGTTGCTCTTCCAATCTCTTACAAACTATTTTTCTAAGTAATTTTCAGGTGTGAGCATTGCCCAGGGTCCTTGAGACCTTGGAAACTTTGACACGCTAGAAGCCCAATTTTGTGTATCATGGATGGACCGCCTGTATACTTCAGACTTGCTTTGCTTGAAGGCTTGGTTTCCAGTTAATATTGGGCCCTCTAAGGCTCTCTATAGTGTAATGAATCTAGTTATGTAATTTATTCATTCTGGGCTGTAATAATCTGTATAACAAATAGATGTGGGTTTATTAGTAAAAGCTGGGGGGGTCTATATCTTTGTTTTAAACTCGGGTAGAAATCCTACTCATAGGTTTATTAGTGATTATGTGAATGTTACTACTTGTTTAGAGATCATGCCTATAGAAATTTTCTGATTGCTTTGTTCTGTATTTCATTCGCATGCTAGAAATCATGTTTATAGGCCCCTTGCATTAGAAATCCTGTCCATATGATTCATGCACATTTTTAACATACATGCATTCATGACCATGTCTATAGGATTCTATCTATTTGAATAATAACGTTTCCTCGAAACGTGCTTAAAATTCTGCCCACATGTGATTAATAGATATCATGCCTATAGGAGGCAAAAAACCAGTTTCAAACCAAGAAATCATGTCTATAGGATTTAAGCTAATAGATATCGTGCCTATAGGGTGAAATCAGTTTGTAAACTTATAAACCATGCTTATAGAGGTTTAAATCAAGTCAACACTTAGAAATCCTACATATATGGGTTTAAACTAATTAGAAAGCATGCCTATAGGATCTAAAAGGGATAAAACTTGTCTTTATGAGTTAAAATCGGTAATTCACTTAGAAATCACGTTATGGGTTGTAGATATCATGCCTATAGAGTTCTGCTAATCAGTTTTGAGTTCGAGTAATTCTAGTTATCACTTAGGCAAATCTGTAGGGGTTACCAATGATTCTGGGCCTAAATTGTGATGTCTTACTGCCTCAAAATGCCTAGATTCAAGGTTTAATAAAATCAGTAGGCAAATTGATAGGTCCAGATACCCGCCTTAATAAACTATTGTCTTACATTCTATTTTTGCTCATCTAGATATCCTGCCTATAGGATCCTAAATTAATGAAATATGTTGATTTAACAATGTGCATTTGTTGTCTACTTGTGAAGGTTTATATGAGCCCTTATTTGCTTCTTACATGATAGTCCAATTTGAATTTTGTTTATTGCCTAGATTTTCTCATTTGAGCAACATAGATCAGTCTAGAACCACCCTAAATAGAGGTCCTAAATACCTCCAGGACCATAGGAAAGGGACGGATAGTGCACACATAAGGTACGTGTTAGAAGCTACTAGAACGATTGGGTAACAACTAAAAGATAGTAATTGGGTAGTAAAGGAAATGATAGCCCATGCGCTAATGCTATGAGTAAAACCCGACTTGTGGGAGTTTCAAAGTATTGCATGGAATGATACTACAGGCTAAAAAACTTAGGACCACCCCATATACTCCTGTGTAAAAATAACTTGAATATTGTATCTATCCCAATTTGTTTTCTTCCCTTTTAAGACTAATTCGCTTAATTTAAGTTCGGTCGGGACCCACCGTTGTAGACCTCGAGGGGTTCCTAATACCTTTACCTCAAGGTAATTTCGAGCCCTTACCCGATCTCTGGTGATGTAAACTGGCTATATGAGTTAAATATTGTAGGTGCCCTAACGCACCTTAATCCGTTAGGTGGCGACTCTCCAAATCTCTTATCTCATTCCAAAAGGAAAGGAGTTGTCCCAGAAATGTCGAAACCCGATTTTGCGAGAAAAAGGGGCCGCGACAAGGACTTTAAATTGTTCCGAAACAATGGATTTAACAATACAATACAACCAATTTTAATGAAGCAATTCAAAAAAGCATTGTTTTGGGATAACAATACAATAGCATACATTAGGGAACAACCATCCAAACAAGATGTAAGGTTATGAGCTGGTCAAACTAGCTTATAAGCACTTTTTTGCTTACATACGCGTTTGGTAAAGTTAAAAGTGCTTATAAGTGAAAAATAAGCCAAAAGCCATAAGCTGATCACCCCCAGCTTATGAATTTTTAACTTATAAGCACTTTAAGTTTGACCAAAATTTTTACTATTTTATCCTTAAAATATTCCTTTTTAGAACAAAAATTTTACATCGATACTCACTGCCTCAAGTATTTTTTTTCAACATTTCAAGTCAGCAATTCTCATTGACTATTTAAGATAAGCAAATTGTCTCTTCTTGCATATTTATATCTATGTGATTGTGTATTAATCATTGAACTGTATGTAATAAATGAGGACATATCAAATTTTTGGTGTATTGTTTTCTATATGTTGCGGTGATGAATATAATATTTGTTTCTCTTCAAATATTTTGTCCTATTTATGTTTATTTTTACTGAGAAACTTTTGTCAATTTATTATATATTATAACATATGATTATATGCTTATCATAAAATAAATTATATTTATCATAAAAATTATCTTATCTAAGCACAGTTGTATTTAAAATAAAATAACAAATAGAATATTTTGTATTTGAATTGATCTGGAATCTAAAATTTTAAAGAAATTACGCCCTTATAGGTGTAAACAATTTTAAGGTTATTTAAGTCATTTTAACAGAAAAAGAGCTTATCAACACTTTTTTATCAAATGTTGCAACAACTTATTATCAATTTCAGTACTTGTACCTAAACACGTAAATAATTATTTATTAATTCAATTCCAGCACTTAATGCTTATCAGCTACTTCAAATCGGTTAATCCAAATGGGCTCTATGTCTGTTTTCTTAATAGTCTCTTCTTATCTACTACTCTTATTGAAGAAATTGAAGTGTGTCGTTACCAAAAAAATAAGTGTCAAATATTGGCTGTTATTAGAACACTAACAGCTTATTTAGATGGTTCTTACATCTTGTATTGTATTGTATTATTATATTAAATATAATATTTATTTTGATTGTTACTTAAATTTTATTGTACCGTATTTTTAAATTTGTCATTACATAATGACAGAAAGTATCACTTTATGGAATGACCAATTTGGTATATTCTCTCATCTTATTCTTTTCTTATTATTAATTAATCTTATTATATTCTTTACCATACTTTTTTATATAATAATTCTACCTCGTATCTTTTTTCAAATAATATTGCAAGTTTATTCTTCGTGTTGTTTGTGCATGCGATCATGAAATAACTGCAAACAATATAATCCATCCAAATATTATATACATCAAAACGATACAATAAATTACAATACAATACAATCCTATATGATAAACGATGAAACGATACATAACAATCATCCAAATAAATTAAGGGATTGTTTGGTATATGGGATAAGAATAATGATCTCGGGATAAAGTTTGGGTTAACTTTATCCCATGTTTGGTTTAGAGTATTAGTTAATTTCGGGGTAACTTTTATACTAAAATGGTGATATTAGCTATCTCATATAAAAAGTGAGATAACTAATCTCATGGGATATCCCACCCCTAGGATATCCAAGAATATCGACCAATGTACCAAACAAGGCTTAATAGAGAAACTCAGACTCTTGCTAAGTTTAGTTAAGAAAAAAAAGGAACAACTCGTAAGCACTAAGCATTGAGGATTTTTTTTTAAATCAAAAGCCACATAATATTGAGGAGTTATATCTATTAGATTAAAGGTTTGAAGTCCCTTTTCTCCATACCAATCCGCAAGACTTTATTAGGTTTGCCCATGACTTGTGAGACCTACGTGAACCTAGTGCTCTGATACCATGTTGTCACGACCCATTTTCGAAAATAGATCGTGATGGCGTCCAATACAATTATCGGGCAAGACAACGTGGAAAAAAGTAATTTAGTTCTCATTTTTACTTTTATCCAAAGTAAGTACAGAAATTCATAAAGCTCAAGTCAAACCAAGAATGAACAATAATAGGCCAAAATAGTTATACAACCCCAAAATGATAGTTTATTAATGTGTGTGCCAAGACCTGGTGTCACAAGTAATGGGCAACTAGTAGAATGTACAAAATAATAAAATTATCCTACTATCTGAGTTAGAATAGATAACAAAAGTAAAGAAAAAAATCTGTCAAGCTGCTGAACGTCACAAAAAGGGAGCAGCTCACCATGGAAGTCTCCAACTATGAATTAGGGGCGCGCACCAAACTAATAGCTAGATGTACCTATCTCTGATCCTGTATAACTAAGTACAGAAGCATAGTATGAGTACAAAAACAATATGTACCCAGTGAGTATCCCGTCTAATCTCGAAGAAGTAGAAACGAGAGGTCGACTTAATACCAGTAGGGTCAAATAATATAATGAGGCTTTATGCTAAGCATGGGAGTCACAGATAATCAACAGTGTGTAGCATGAGATAATAAGTCAGGTTCTAAACAACTTTGCAGTCAACCAATCACATTCCAATTATTTAGCAGGACAAGACATAGATAGGGTTTCACATAGATACCATGCGCACATTATGCCGAGGTCGACAGCCCAGCCCAATAGAAAATAAATTATGCACTGCCAGAGGGCCGAATGGTGCGAACCATAGATGCATCTATTTCTACCGAGGCGATCGGCCCGATCCACAAATATCAATTATTTCAAGAAAATACATGAATGTGCATTTATTTCCAAATAAACTCATACAAGCATCCAAGAGTGCATATATTCGCTAATTTTCCTTCCCAAGTCTCTAGCATATCCTAAGTGGTCACACTAGCAAGAAAATATAGAGATATTCAAAAATAAAGCATGATACGAGTCCAAGACTACCCGGAGAATTAACATAATAGTAGCTACGCACGAACTCTCGTCATCTAGTGCGTACGTATCCCCCGCATTAAGTAGCTAATTATTCAATTATTATACCTATGGGGATAATTCCCTCTTACAAGGTCAGAAAGGAGACTCACCTAGCTCCAAGTGCACTTCCAATACCAAGAACGAGCCCAAACCTTCAATTCGGAGCCGAACGATCCCAAACTAGTTAAATGGGGTAAGAACTAATCAATATAAGCTCACAAAATCGAATTCTAACTATTTAAGAAATTTTCAAACCATTAACACAAGTTTCCTAAAATCCGACCCCAGGCCTACATGCCCAGATTCCAAAAAATTTCGAAGGAAGTTGTTCCCTATAACCTAAGGATCAATAATATACAGTTTCTAATCCATTTCATAATAAATTTCGTAGTTAAATATAACTTTTGTTAAAATCCTAGGTTTTGCTCTAACCCCTTGATTTTACCTAAACTCTAGTGTTTAATCTATCTAAGACACAAGTATTAAGCTAAGAATAGGTGGGATAAACTTACCTCAAGATGCTAGGTAGAAGTATTCTCTCAAAGCTCCCAAAATCACCAATGGAAGAGTGAAAAGTGTCAAAAATTGGTTTGGAACCTGTATTAAATGAAGCTCACTACTTCAGCGATTTCCGCATATGCGGTTAGGGGAGCGCATCTACGGTCTCGCTTCTGCGAGAAAACATATGCACCTGCGGAACAAGCCAAAATGGGCTGGGATCACATCTGCGGTCCTGTGGCTGCTTTTGCGGAGCTGGTTCTACGGCTGGAGAGCTGCTTCTGCGGTTTTGGCCTGGCCTTCCCTAGGCCGCCTCTGCGATAGATGGACCACATTTGCGGTCTTGCACCTGCGGTCCACCAACCGCAGGTGCGGTTATGACAGAAGTAGCAGTTTCAGCACTTCTCAAAAATTTCCACTTCACTCAAGCCTCGTCTGATTGACACTCTGGGCTCTCGGGCCCCGTCCGAAATCACGAAATGGACCTACTCGAACCTTCCAAACTCCCAAAACAACACTAAATCTAAGAATCACCCCCTAAAACCAATTGAATCAAACTTATGAACTTCAAGTTCTTAATTTTCCTCTAACAGGCCAAAGCACCCTTAAACTACTCAGATTGACACCAAATTTTGCGGGCAAATCTTAAATGTTATATTGGATATATACTGGGATTCGAAACCAACATATGAGCCCAATACCAACGTGACCAATCATTAATTAGTTTCTTTAAATCCATGGAATTTCAATTTAATAATTTCAAATAAAAATTCATTGCTCGGGCTAGGGATATAGGAATTCGATTCCGGGCATACGCCCAGGTCCCATATTTTCTTGCGGACCCTCCGAAACCATCAAAATACGAATCTAGGCCCGATTGCTCAAAATGTTGACCAAAGTCAAACTTAGCCTTTTAAGAAAATCCTAAATAGTCAAGTGTGCATATTTCAATCCAAACTCTTCCACCTCCCGAACCAACCATCCCCGCAGGTCGTACATTAGTTAAAGCAAGCACAAAGAGTTTTATTTGGGGGAACGGGGTTTTAATAATCAAACGACCGGTCTGGTCGTTTCATCCTCCACCTCTTAAACAAATGTTCGTCCTCGAACGGACGTAGAAAAGTACCTGAAGTGCTGAATAAATGGGGGTATCTGCTCTGCATGTCCTCCTTGGACTCCCAGGTCGCCTCCTTGACTGGTTGGCCCCTCCATTGGACCCTCACTATAGAAATCCTCTTGGACCTCAACTAGAGATCCTGTCTATCAATGATGGCAACTAGCTCCTCCTCATAACCCAAACTCTCATCTAGCTGAATAGTATTGAAGTCTAACAAATGGGATAGGTCGGGATGATACTTCCGAAGCATCGATACATCAAAAATTGGATGAACTCCCGATAAGCTGGGGGATAAAGCAAGCTCATAGGCGACCTCCCCAACTCGTCTCAACACCTCGAAGGGGCCAATAAACCTTGGGCTAAACTTGACCTTCTTCCTGAACCTCTTAATATCCTTCATTGGCAAGACCTTCAAGAGAACCTTCTCGCCAACCATGAATGATACATCACGCGCCTTCTGATCCGTACAGCTCTTCTGTCTGGACTGAGCCATGCGAAGCCTTTCCTGAATCAACTTCACCTTATCTAAGGCATCTTGCACCAAATCTGTACTGTATAACTTAGCCTCTCCCGGCTCAAACCACCTGATAGGATAACGACACCGTCGACTGTACAAAGCCTCAAATGGGGCCTTCTCAATATTGGACTGATAGATGTTGTTGTACGCAAACTCCGCCAAGGGAAAGAACTAGCCCCACTGCCCCCTAAAGTCAATCGCACAGGCTCTAAGCATATCCTCCAAAATCTGAATTGTCTGCTCTAACTGTCCGTCGGTCTATGGATGGAATGTTGTGATAAGCTCTACGTGGGTCTCCAACTCACTCTGTACAGCTCTCCAGAAATAGGAAGTGAACTAAGGGCCTCTGTCTGATATAATGGAAACAGGCACACTGTGCAATCGGACTATCTCCCAAATGTAAATCTGAGCATACCTCTCTACTGTATAAGTAGTCTCCACTGGAATAAAGTGGGTCGACTTGGTCAACCTATCAACAATGACCCATACTGAATTAAACTTCTGCTAAGTCCGCGGCAACCCAACTACGAAATCCATAGTAATATGCTGGCACTTCCACTCTGGTATAGGCATCTGCTGAAGTAGGCCACCCGACCTCTGATGTTCATACTTGACCTGCTAGCAATTTAAACAACTAGACACATACTCCAATATATCTTTCTTCATCCTCCACCACAATAATTCTGCCTCAAGTAACGATACATCTTTGTAGCTCCCGGATGGATGGAATACTGCGAACTGTGTGCCTCCTCTAGTATCCTCTCCCTCAGACCATTAACATTAGGAACACAGAGACAACCCTGGAGATGCAAAACATCATCCTCGCCGATAGAAACCTCCTTGGCACCTCCCTAAAGCACTGTCTCTCTAAGAACCACCAAATGTGGATCATCGAACTGACGGGCCTTTATCTGTCCCAATAATGAATACTGAGCAACCACAGACGCAAAAACCCAGCTGAGCTTCGAAATGTCCAACCTCACGAGTCTGTTAGCCAAGGACTGAATGTCCAAAGCTAGGGGCCTCTCCTTAGCTAGAATGAATGCCAAGCTACCCATACTCTCTGCCTTCCTGCTTAAGGCATCCGCGACCACATTCGCCTTGCCCGGATGATAAAGAATGTTGATTCCATAATCCTTCAATAACTCAAGCCACCTGCACTGCCTCAAATTAAGATCCCTCTGCTTGAACAAATGCTGCAAGCTGCAATGATCAGTATAAACCACGCATGATGCCCCATATAGGTAGTGCCTCCACATCTTAAAAGCATGAACAATCACAGCCAAATCCAGATCATGCACATGATAATTTTTCTCATGAATCTTCAGTTGACAGAAGGCATATGCAATAACTCTCCCCTCATGCATCAACACACAACCCAACCCAATGCGCGAAGCATCATAATATACTGTATACATCCCTGAACCGGAAGGCAACACAAGAACTAGTGTTATAGTCAAGGATGTCTTAAGCTTCTGGAAGCTCGCCTCACAATCATCTGGCCAATGGAAAGGAGCACCCTTCTGGGAAAATCTAGTTCGAGGTGATTTAATAGATGAAAACCCCTATACAAATTGCCTGTAAAACCCTGATAACCCCATGAAACTCCTGATCTCGGTCACTGAAGTAGGGCGTGGCCAACTTTGAACTGCCTCAATCTTCTTATGATCCACCTTAATACCCTCTCCTGACACAATATGCCCCAAGAATACCACTGACTCTAGCCAAAACTCACACTTAGAGAACTTAGCATATAGCTTCTTCTCTCGCAAGGTTTGAAGCACTACTCTTAGATGCTGCTCGTGCTCCCCCAGGCTATGTGAATATATCAAGATGTCGTCAATGAAGACGATGACAAAGGAATCAATATAAGGCTTGAACACCTTGTTCATCAAGTCCATAAATATCATCGGTGCATTAGTCAAGCCGAAGGACATCACCAAAAACTCATAATGGCCATATCTAGTCCAAAATGCAGTCTTCGAGACATCCGAGTCCCGAATCTTCAACTGATGGTAACTCGACCTCAAGTCAATCTTAGAGAACACCCTAGCACCCTGCAACTGGTCGAACAAATCATGGATGTGAGGCAAAGGATACTTGTTCTTGATGGTGACTTTGTTCAATTGGCGGTAATCAATGCACATCTGCATAGTCCCATCCTTCTTCTTCACAAATAACATTGGGGCACCCCAAGGTGATACAATGGGCCTAACAAACCCCTTTCCTAACAACTCCTCAAGTTGCTCCTTCAGCTCTTTCAACTCCATAGAAGCCATACGGTATGGTGGAATAGATATAGGTTGGGTGCCTCGAGCCAAATCAATGCAGAAATCAATATCACGATCCAGTGGCATACCAGGAAGATAAGATGGAAACACATCGGCAAACTCTCGACTTACTGGAACTGAATTAATTAGCGGAGACTCTGCGGTGGTGTTCCGAACATAAGCCAAGTATGCCAAACACCTTTTATCAATCATTTGCCGAGCCTTCAAGAAAGAGATAACCCGGCTAGGTGTATCAACTGTAGAACCCTTCCACTTCAACTCTGGAAATCCTGTCATTGCTAAATTAATAGTCTTGGCATGGCGTTCTAGGACGGCGTGATATGGAGATAACTAATCCATGCCCAGGATGACCTCAAAGTCGATCATGTCGAGCAACAAGAGATATGTTCTAGTATTAAAACCACAGAATACCAGGACCGGCAGATCTGGTCTACAACCACAGAGTTGCCCACAAGAGTGGACACATGAACAAGAGTGCCCAAAGGTGCAGGAGGAATAACCAGGAAACGAGCAAATAGAGATGATACATATGAATAGGTAGACCCTGAATTAAACAATACTGAAGCATCTCTACCACAGACATAAATAATACCTGTGATGATGGCATCCGAGGCCAACGCATCTAGCTTAGCCGGAAGGGCATAGAATCTGGCTGGAGCACCGGCTGGCTGGCCTCCACCTAACTGAGCAGCTGCTGGCTGACCTCTCTTTCCTGACCTCCACCTCTAGGATGGCCCCTACTAGTCTGCCCTCCACCTCTAGGTGGTGGGGCAGCCAGTGCTGAAACCATAGGTTGCTGACCTTGTTATACTGCCTTGCCCCGAAGCCTGGGGCAGTATCTCCTCATATAACCAAGGTCCCCGCACTCGAAATAGCACTACGGTGCGGTGTCCTGTTGCCCTGATGGCTGACCCTAATGGCATGTCGACCCACTAGAAGAAGCCTAAATAGTTGGTGGGTGGCATGAACTCTCTCACATAGCACTAAAATAGGAATCAGAAGAACCCTGAGGACCTAAATACCCACCGGAGGAACCCTGAATAGCTGGTAGCGATGAGAACTCTCTGGCATGGCGCTGAAATAAGGACGTGCTGGAGCACCCCGAGCAGGTGGTGGTGCTGAGTATGGGGGACTACTGGGTTGTCCCCTCCCAAACTGACCCCTGCCCCTAGCCGGGGCACCTCTGAACTCTTCGGAGAACCTACCCCACTTATCCTGCTACATTTGCTCCCTGCCCCTTAGACGGTAGCCCCAATCCTCCGAGCAATCTCTACTAGTAACTTATAAGGTGTCCTCATCTCGACCTCTCGGGCCAAATTAGCCCTGATGCCAGAATGCAAGCCTGCAACAAACCTCCGCACTCTATATACATCAGTAGGAATGCATGACAGGATAGCTCAAAAAACCTCGCCTCATAATCGGTCACGGACATTTGACCCTGCTCTAGCTGCTCAAACTGATACCGTATCTCTTCCCTCTCAGACGGTGGGATATACCCATCTAGAAATAACTGCGTGAACTGACTCCAAGTGATAGGAGGAGAGCCTGATGGTCTGCCCTGAATATAAGACTGCCACCATCTGCCGGCCCTGTACTCTAGCTGAAAAGTAGTGAAGTCGACCCCATGCTACTTCAATATCCTCATGTTGTGCAGTCTGTCCCTGCACCTATCAATGAATTCATGAGCATCCTCATTGTGCTCACCCCCGAAAATAGGAGGGTGAAGTCGAGTCCATCCATCCAACAGCTTCTGCGGGTCATAATTCGAAGCTGTTCCGGGCTCGGGAACCACTGCATTGGCTAGATGAGCCCTATTTGTAGGTAGAGTGCCCAAAGTCTGATACACTGCAGCTGTGTGCCCAGGAGCCTGAGCAGTAGGGGTCTGTGCTCCCCCTCCTGCCTATGATGTAGCTAGATCTGACCAGCTTGAGCTATAGTGTCCATGAACTGTATCATATGGACTATGACCTCCTAGAAGCCCAGTGCTGTCATAAAATCTGCCATGGTATTCTCGGCTGCGAACACCTCGCCTTGCTTCTCAATAATAGGGTCTCCTGCAAGATCTACTGGTGGTGCTACTGGGACAGCTCTAGGATGCCTTCATCCCCTACCTCGGGACGCTTGCCTCCCTCGGTCTCTAGTAGCGGGGGGAGTAGCACCTCCCGGGTCTGGAACATCAGTCGTGCGTGTCCTCACCATATGTAAGAGAGTAAAGAAGGAAACTTAGTATACTGACCACTGCACGAGAGGAAATGAATAAAGATTAATTTTCCTAAAACCCTATAGCCTCTCAAACATAAATACAGACGTCTTTGTACCGATCTGCAAGACTCTATTAGGTTTTCCCGTGACTTGTGAGACCTACATGAACCTAGTGCTCTGATACCATGTTGTCATGACCTATTTTCGAAAATAGATCTTGATGGCGCCCAACACCATTTTCGGGCAAGCCAACGCGGAAAAATGTAATTTAGTTCTCACTTTTACTTTTACCCAAAGTAAGTACAAAAATTCATAAAGATCAAGTCAAATCAAATATGAACAATAATAGGCCAAAATAGTTATACAACCCCAAAATGATAGTCTACTAACGTGTGTGCCAAGACTTGGTGTCAAAAGTAATGGGCAACTAGTAGAATGTATAAAATAATAAAACTATCCTACTATCCGAGATAGAATAGACAGCAAAAGTAAAGAAAAACCTCCATCAAGCTGCAGAACATCACATGAAGGGAGCATCTCACCGTGGAAGTCTCCAACTATGAATCAGGGGCACGCACCAAACTGATAGCCAGATGTACCTGCCTCAAATCCTGTACAATTAAGTACAGAAGTGTTGTATGAGTATATAAATAACATGTACCTAGTGAGTATCCCTCTAATCTCTAAGAAGTAGAGACGAGAGTTCGAGTTGATACCACTAGGGTCAAATAATATAATAAGGCTTTCTGCTAAGCGTGGGAGTCACAGATAATCAACAATGTGTAGCAGGAGATAATAAGACAAGTTCTAAACAACTTTGCAGTCAACCAATCACTTTCCAGTTATTTAGCAGGACAAGTCATAGATGGGGTTTCACATAGATACCATGTGCACATTATGCCGAGGTTGACGGCCCGATCCAACAAAAAATAAAATGTG
Source organism: Nicotiana glauca (assembly GCA_026770625.1). NCBI lineage: Eukaryota > Viridiplantae > Streptophyta > Magnoliopsida > Solanales > Solanaceae > Nicotiana > Nicotiana glauca. Next base: position 64,751 of record MU708560.1, on the reverse strand, counting down.
CACTGTTAGAGGGTCGAATCGCACGAACCGTATATGTATCTATTTCTACCGAGGTGATCGGCCCAATCCATAAATATTAATTATATCAAGAAAACATATGAATGTGCATTTATTTCCAAATAAACTCATACAAGCATCCACAAGTGCATACATTCGCTTATTTTCCTTCCCAAGTCTCTAGCATATCCTGAGTGGTCACATTAGCAAGAAAATATAGAGACATTTACCAATAAAGCATGATACGAGTCCTAGACTACCCGGACAATTAACATAATAGTAGCTACGCACGGACTCTCGTCACCTAGTGCGTACGCATCCCTCACATTTAGTAGCAAATTATTCGATTATTATACCTATGGGGATAACTCCTTCCTACAAGGTTAGAAAGAAGATTCACCTCGCTCCAGTTCACTTCCAATACCAAGAACGAGCCCAAACCCTCAATTCGGAGCCGAACGAATCAAACTAGTTAAATGAGGTAGGAACTAATCAATATAAGCTCATAAAATCGAATTCTAACTATTTAAGCAATTTTCCAGACATTATCACAAGTTTCCTAAAATCCGACCCCTGGCCCACGTACCCGAATTCCGAAATTATTCGAAGGAAGTTGTTATCTATAACCTAAGGATCAATAATATACAATTTCTAATCCATTTCATAACAAATTTCGTAGTTAAATCTAACTTTTGTTAAAACCCTAGGTCTTGCTTTAATCTCTTGATTTTACCTAAATTCTAGTGTTTAATCTACCTAAGACACAAGTATTAAGCTAAGAATAGGTGGGAAAAACTTATCTCAAGATGTTAGGTGGAAGTCTTCTCTCAAAAGCTCCCAAAATCGCCAATGGAAGAGTGAAAAGTGTCAAAAATTGGGTTGGAACCCATATTAAATAAAGCTCACTGCTTCAGCAACTTTTGCATCTGCGATTAGGGGACCGCATCTGCGGGAAAACGTACGCACCTGCGAAACAAGCCAAAATGGGTTGGGACCGCTTCTACGGTCCTGTGGTCGCTTTTGCTGCTGGAGGGCCACTTCTGCGGTTTTGGCCTAGCCTTCCCTGGGCCGCATCTACGATAGATGGACTGCATCTACTTTCTCGCACATGCGGTCCACCAACCGCATATGTGGTTATGACAGAAGCAGCAGCTTCAGCACTTCTCAAAAATTTTCACTTCACTCAAGCCTCGTCCGATTGACGCTCGGGGCTCCTGGGCCTCGTCCGAACATACTGACAAGTCGAAATCACGAAACGGACCTACTCGAACCTTTAAAATACCCAAAACAACGCTAAATCTAAGAATCACCCCCTAAAACCAGTTGAATCAATCTTATGAACTTTAAATTCTTAATTTTCCTCTAACGGGCCAAAACGCCCTTAAACTACTCGGATTGACACTAAATTTTGCAGGCAAGTCTTAAATGTTATATTGGACCTGTACTGGGCTTCAGAACCAACAAACGAGCCCAATTCCAATGTGATCAATAATTTATTAGTTTCTTTAAATCCATAGAATTTCGGTTTAATAATTTTAAATAAAAATTCATTACTCGGGCTAGGGACCTCGAAATTCGATTCCGAGCATACGTCCAAGTCTCATATTTTCCTGCGGATCTTCCGAACCGTCAAAATATGAATCTGGGCCCGTTTGCTCACAATATTGACCAAAGTCAAACTTAGCCTTTTAAGAAAATCCTAAAGAGTCAAATGTGCATATTTCAATCCAAACTCTTCCAAATCCCGAACCAACCATCCCCGCAGGTTGTAAATTAGTTAAAGCAAGTACAGAGAGTTCTATTTAGAAGAACGGGGTTCTAAGAAACAAACGACCGGTTAGGTCGTTACATCTAGTGATCAAGGATAAAAATGTAACTCTTTCTTAACTGCAGGATACTAATAGATTAAAGGTTTGATCAAATTGTTCAACGGCGGCAAAAATTGCCCAACATCAAATAAATAAATAAATAAATAATTGACCCTCTTTTTGTCAAAAATTTGATCATTTATTCATCTTTAAATTAGTCATGTAAAGACCTAAGGATGAAATATGCTTAGGCATGGTTAGAATATTTCAGTTTATAAGACGACACTGTCTCTTTGATATCTACCCAACAACTACCTATATAAAGTTTTTGTGGATGTGAATTGTGATCAATGATATTAAATACAGATTTAAGGAGGGAAATAAATTTCAAAATGTGATCAGGAATCTAAAATGACTTTGATTAGAGAAGTTCTTCCAGTAGTATTAAATAGAATTATTTTTCCAACCAATTAATATCCAAACAATCAATAAGGAATTGGCATCCTTCTTGAAATTCTTTAATTAAAAGTAGGAGCTAATCAGTCGTGTTATTCACTAAAATATAGGTTGTTGATCACGCCCAATGTATATTCTCTAAATAGGATTCTGCGGACGTTGCAAATAAAACCCGAGTATTAAGCCCAGGGTCGAATCCTCAGAGAGTCAACCTAGCAACTGCTATCTTTAAACTCACTCACTTCTCAGAACCAGCTTCCAAATACTTTTGTATCACTGTTGAGTTTTCCTAAAATTGTATAAAAAGAACAAACTATAACTAAATACTAGAGTTGTAGACAAATATGAGAGAAAAGTGCTAAGGTAATGACTTTCCCTATTGATGGAATCC
>MU708560.1:6360-59011 GCA_026770625.1 Nicotiana glauca | reverse complement strand
CTACTAAGAGCATTTTGTCATCATATATATCATCAAAGCAACATAAAAATGTGATTATTTAGGGCGTGATTATAGTCAAATTCACCTATTATCAGTTGTATAATAAACGATTTAAATGTTGATCAAATATGAGTATTATACATATTATCCATTAATCAATGGATATGCAAGAGATACTACCGTTTCTCATTCTACTTCTGCTTCAAAGAATTAAGGATTTCTGTTGGCATTTGCTTCACTTTTCAAGTGGATTTAAGGCATTTTTCAAGAATAAGAATCTGGGGGTTTAGAGTTTGCTTCAAGAAATTGAGCATAACGTTGTTGGTGGTTTACTTCTACTGCTGTAATTTCACCACCAAATAAGTAAAAATGGAATCTTTGTGCATTTGTATATGTTTATTTGAAGTTAGCAACTTTTGGTTAATTCATCTTGTATTAAATTTTCATTCTTTATGTCCATTTCATATGATATTGTCGACATAACAAGAAAAAAACTAATTTTCTTTTGTGATGCTTAAACGTCACATATAGGTAACGTATACATTGAATTGACGTTACAACTTGTGGAGGTACAAACAACGCCAAGCTTCAAACTGTCTTCAACTTTGAGCAAATGATTCAGTTTTAGATGAACTATAACAGTTAGACTGGAGCTTTGCTTGCTCCCTGAGTAACTCAAATAATTGGAGGATTTAAAATAGTTTCTTCGTCATCTGTGATTGTTGTCTCCTTATGTGTTTTGCAAGTGGTAATCAAGTGACTCTATCAGAATTGTATGAGAGCTTGAATGGATGAAACTTCATGGAGTTTTTCTAGAATGTTCTGAGAGAACAGAGAAGAGGAGAGAAAGTGGAGAAGCAGAGATATTTCCAATAAACATTATTTCATCTAATGATCTGAGCAGAACACATATGTGTATATGTATATACATTGACTATGATTAAAACTAATACATTGACTATGACTAACTGTACATACACTAACTAACTAAACTATTGAATACATTGTATTATATAAAATAATAATTATATATTCAATACCCCCCTCAAGTTGGAAGTGAGGTCTTCACAGCCAACTTGTTGAGGACAGCTGAGTGCTTGATCCTTGTGAGAGCCTTTATGAGAATGTCAGCCAACTGATGGTGAGTAGGTACATGATGTAGAGAAATTAGGCCTTCTTGCAATTTGTTCCTAACATAATGGCAATCAACTTCAATGTGCTTTGTCCTTTCATGAAACACTGGATTGTGAGCAATGTGTATGGCCAACTGACTATCACAAAACACCTGCATAGGACATGACTGGATAACAGTGAGTTCAGAAAATAACCTATTCAACCAAACCAATTCACCAACTACCTTTCTGAGGGATCTATACTCAGTCTCAGCTTGAGGACAGGGAGACAGTTTCTTGCTTCTTGGACTTCCAGCTAATAGGACTGTCTCCCACCAGAATTATGTAACCAGTGACAGATCTCCTGGAAACTGGGCATGCTGCCCAATCTGAGTCACAAAATGCCTTGATTGTACAGTCAGATTGTTTGAGAAGAACACACCTAGAGTAGGTTCCTTCTTTAAGTATCTAAGAAGGTGAAATGCAATTGTTAAGTGAGTATCTCTTGGTGCTTGCATAAATTGGCTAAGGAGCTGCACACTATAAGCTATATCCAGTCTGGTGTTGGTGAGAAAATTGAGTTTTCCCACTAATTTTCTGTAATATTGAGGGTCTAGTAATAGGTTTCCTTCTTGTGCCTTCAGCTTTATGGTAGGATCAAGGGTGAAGTTACACTACTATAGCCATATACTTGATATTCTTTCAACAAGTCTAGGGCAAACTTTCTTTGATAAATAAGGATCCCATCTGATTTGTACAGAACCTCTAATCCCAAGAAATAATGTAGTTTACCCAGGTCCTTAATTTTGAACTGTTGGTCTAGGAAGATCTTCAAGTGAGCAATCTTTGCTGGATCAGTCCCAGTGATTATAACATCATCAACATACACACCCACAAAGATAACAGAAGTAAGAGTCTTCTTACAGAACAAAGAATGATCATTTTCAGAATGTTGGTACCCTTTTGTGGACAGTGCTTCAGCCAATTTAGCATACCACTGTCTACTAGCCTGCTTAAGTCCATAGAGGGACTTATTTAATCTACACACAACCTTTCCTGAACCCTACTGATTCACTACCAGCCCAGGAGGAGGTTCCATATAGACTTCCTCATTCAAGTCTTCATGGAAGAATGCATTGTTCACATCTAATTGAAATATATCCCACCCCTTCTTAACAGCTATTGTAATTAAAGTTCTAACAGTTGTCATTTTCACCACAAGGGAGAAGGTTTCTGTATAGCCAATCCCAGCCTGTTGAGTATAACCTTTTACCACTAATCTAGCTTTGAATCTTTCAGCACTTCTATCAGCTCTATGTTTTATTTTATATACCCATTTACAACCTATTGTTTGCTTGCCAACTGGCAGTGGGACTAAATCCCAAGTATGGTTAGCATGAAGTGCCTCAAATTCTAGTATCATTGCTGCCTGCCAAGCAGGATTGAGGGTTGCCTCCTCATATAAAGAAGGCTCACTATCATGGCATACATTTTGTATCAAGAGCTGACTTTCAGAAGATAGGGAAGCAGGAGCAATGTGGTGATGATTGGAAAATAAGGCTTTTAGTGAAGAGGAAGAACTGGAAGGATGAGCAGAAGAATTATTATTGGGTAATTGGTAAACATAGTCTTGTAGATAAGTGGGGATTTGGTGACTTCTGCTTGATTTCCTAAGATGTGGTATTTCTGTATAGGTGTGTGTATCATTAGGAGGTGAAAGTTGTAGATTGTTTTCATTGATGGAAGGAGGTTCAGTGATGGTAGGAGATGGTGTATCATGAGTATCATGTTCTGACTCTGGAGGTGTGATACCAACAGATCTTTGTCCTGAATCCATAGGTAGAATTTGACCACTGTCTTCAATATAATTAGGAAAAGAGACTCTTCTAAGGACAGCAGGAAAAGAAACATTTTCAGAACTTAGGGAAAAGGGAAAGATGTTTTCATGAAAGATTACATCTCTAGAGATGTGAATTCTCTTGGTAACTAGGCTCAGTACTTTGTATACTTTTGTTCCAAAAGGATAGCCTACAAAAATATGAGGAGTGGTTCTTGGTTCAAGTTTGTCTCTATGTATTTTGAGTAAACTGGGATAACATAAGCAACCAAAGCTTTTTAAATGGGAATAAAGAGGTTTCTTTTTGTATAATAGCTCAAAGGGGAACTTGTTATTGAGGTAGGTGGTGGGCAGCCTGTTTATCAAATAAGTTGTTGTTAAGATGCATTCTCCCCAATATTTTGTTGGGAGTTTGGATTGAAACATGAGAGCCCTAGCAGTTTCAAGTAGGTATTTATGTTTTCTTTCCACCACACCATTTTGTTGTGGTGTGTAGGGACATATTTTCTGATGTATGATCCCTTTAGACTGATAAAATGAAAGGGCTTCATGGCTGGTGAATTCTAGGCCATTATCAGATCTGATGGCCTTTATGGAGGTGCTGAATTGATTTTCAATCATGGTTACAAAGGCTTTTAATACTTGAAGGGCATTGCTTTTACAGCTTAACAGGTGTATCCAAGTGGATCTACTGAAGTCATCCACTAATGTAAGAAAATATTTGTAGTTATTATGGGTTGTGACATGGTAAGGGCCCCATATATCCATGTGAACTAATTCAAACAGCCTGGAGGTAGTGTTGGTTCTTTGGGGAAAAGGTAGTCTGTTTTGCCTTGCCATGGGACATATAGGGCATATAAAAGGTTGTTTGGGTGCAAATTAACTGGAATGGAGGATATCCCTTTCATTTTAACAAAAGGAACATGGCCAAGCCTATTATGCCATAGAGAATTCACATTACATTTATCAGACACAAAAGAAGACTCATTCTTATTGATTGGAATGGAAGTATTTACATTTTGAGAAGTATGACATGAATGAATATGACCTACAGACTCATGATTACTAGGAAATTGAGAAATAGGAATACACTTACAATAAGATAATGAAACAACAGAAGGTAAGACATTTCTTTTACCCTTCAAACACCTGGAAAAGAGGTAATATAGACCTTCTTTGCTACTACCAATCACCTGAGGCCTCTTCACTGAAGGGGCCTGCATCAGAAAAAGAGTATTACTAAAGAACACAATACATCTAAGGTGTACTGTAAGAGAATGAACAGAAATCAAGTTGTACTTGAAAGATGGGACATAAAGGACCCTATGCAGAACAATTTCTGAAGAAAGTATCACATCTCCAAATTCAAGAACCTTTACTCTATATCCATTTGGTAGGTTTATTAATAAAGGATAGGGTAATTTGGTGACATTACTAAGTGCATGCTTGTTAAAGGTCATATGATTGGATGCTCCTGAGTCTATAATCCAAAGATCAGCTTTTGATTCAAAACATTTGCATGAAGGTTTGTCAAAATCAATGGAGGAAGTACAGACAACAATACCTATAAAATTGGCACTGCCACTTGTGACATCCAAGTTGCTAGAGGAACCTCCTGCATGTCCTATTTGGAAGTGCTGCAGCAGATTTATTATCTGCCCATACTGCCCCTTTGTGAGGTTGAGATTCTGATTACCATCTTGTGGTTCTTGTTCATTCACATTCTCATGAATCATGTCAGCTGGGGTCCCATGCACATTAGCCACAGCTCATTTCCCTTTGTTGAACATGTAGCTCTGACTATTTCCCTGATTATATGACTGAGGATTGGTGTTGTTGTGATTGGAATTTTGATTATTATAAGAGTTCCCTTGAGGATATCCATGTAGCTTGTGGCATTTCTCCTTTGTATGTCCTGGTCTTTTGCAATAATCACAAAATGGTCGACCTCTGTTGTTGTTGTTAGGTGTATAGTGTGTTTTAAAATTTCTAGCCCTAAAAGGATTTGGATTTTGTGAGTTTGCATTTACATGTAATGAAGTTGAATCTAGACTTAACTGACTAGTAGGTTTGAATTCTCTCTGTTTCTCCTCTTGAATCAGTAGTGAGAAAGTCTGTGCCATAGAGGGCAGTGGCTTCATCATGAGAATACTTCCTCGCACTATTGTGTAGACCTCGTTCAATCCCATTAGAAACTGGATAAGTCGTCGATCATGTTCTGCTTTGTGCATGGTTTCTTTTGCTCCACAAGTGCAAGTGCAAGTGTACTGAGATTTGGCACTTAAGGTATTTAATTATTTCCATAATGTCTTCATCCTTGTATAATATGTAGTGATATCTAGTGAACCTTGCATAAGATCATTAATCTCCTTCTGAATCTAATACAATTTTGCCCTATTTGTCTGATCATATCGATCCTCTAATTCTCTCCAGAGTTCCACTGAATCGTTTACATACTCTACACTATTAGATATTTCCTTGGCAAGGGAGTTTAGAATACACGGGGTTACCATATTATTGCACCTCTCCCATAATCGAAACTGAGGTGAATCAGAACTAGGTTTTCTAAATTCTCCGGTGATGAACTCTAATTTATTTTTAACTGATAGGGCTCGCAAAGCACTTCTTCTCCATGAGCGATATCCAGTTCCATCGAATGGAACTGGCACCAAAGTCATCCCGGGACTATCTGAAGGGTGAATGTAGAGGGGATTACCTGTATCGATGGCCAATTGATCATTTCTGCTTGAGCCAGAAGTTGTATCTCCGGGTTGATCGACAACCATATTCAAAACTTCGATCTAATGAATCTGATGGAGCTTGTCTAGACTTGAGATTATCTGTAAGAAAAATGCCTCCAAAAACGAGTGATAGGTACCAAAGTCCTAAAATTGACGGTAGATTTGGGCGATAGTTACCAAACCCTAGAAATTTGACGGAATGAAACAAATAAAACTTCGATCGATATTTGAAAGGTGTTGACAGAGTCTGAGTTAACGTCCTCGCTCTGATACCATATCAGAATTGTATGAGAGCTTGAATGGATGAAGCTCCCATGGAGTTTTTATAGAATGTTCTGAGAGAACAGAGAAGAGGAGAGAAACTGGAGAAGCAGAGATATTTCCAATGAATATTATTTCATCTAATTATCTGAGCAGAACACATATGTGTATATGTATATACATTGACTATGATTAAAACTAATACATTGACTATGACTAACTGTACATACACTAACTAACTAAACTATTGAATACATTGTATTATATAAAACAATAATTATATATTCAATAGACTCTACTTGGTGCTTGGCATTCAGTACATTAGAATCTCAAAAAATCTGTGTTAATCTAGAGATGCTAATGCAATACATCTTTACTTGTTATCATTCGACTGTTATTTGTTAATGTTGATTTGTCACACTCTAGTTGTTCACTATACGTCCTTCTGTGGCTAGTGTTGCTTGTGGTTCACTATTCATTTGTTGTAAATTTATATATTGATGATATAAAAGGTATTTACAGAATCTTCTTCAAAACAAATAAAACTGATATGTAATTTTAAATCGACCATAAGTAAGATCGATAATCCAAAAAATCGAATCGGGATTGAGGAAATATACTCTATGATATACATGCTCATTATAAATGAAGGATATTTATAGACATATGTAAATCATCATTAATATAGATCTTATTCTCACACAATTAGGAGCAAATTGACACTACTAAACAAAGAAAATAAATAATTTGTCATGACAAATATTCTCATACACTTTCTATTTATTTTACATGAAAATCATGAGTTGAAGACTGTCCAGCTTCAAGAGCAGAAGGGGTTGTTTCTGAAGATTTGGCATGTAGATTTTGAGCTTTTAAATCTTTCTTTTTCCTAATAATGTCATCATCTACATGCAAATCTTCCTCCATTGATAGCACCACAGTCTCTGGCCGTCCATGTGGACCTTCAACAATGGCTTCCTTAACTCTCAGATGCTCATCAATGTGTTTAACTTCTTTTTCTTCAACCATTGTTGTCTTGCTTTTCTTCTTCTTCTTTAAGTAGCAACGTAGTGCAAACAAAGCCATGCATAACAAAATGAAACCGAATGCTGGGAACACAATGATTATGAATGTGAAGTTGTCCAAAATGGAAGCCATTGAAATGTTTTGGGAGTTGATGAAAATTTAAATGGAGTTTTTGAAGGTGCTGGGATGAGGAGGATAGAGATTTTGGCTAGTTATTTATAGGTACGAATTCATGTGATTAATTTTTATATGGATCTTTTTTTCTTGGATGTGTGTATTGCTTCCAAGATAACAAAGACTTGACGCTCATGTCAAGGGTGGGAGACTTAATGTTGATATTTTGATTGTAGTGGAAAACACTACTTCTTTAATTTACAATATATATCTAAAATCAATCGTGAAAATGATCGGACTACTTTTGAGAAAAGATTTATCTAAACTAAGTGATCTGCTTTATGGTTTGCAAGACAAGTCATCTTATCTCACTTGAATAAAGTAACATTCATTCTTATTGTAATTTTTTTCCTAGGTAGCCATCTATAAATAAAAGTTCCTTACTCAGTATCAATTACAATTTTAGAGTACATTACTTCAGTATCTAACTCGGCATAATAATAGATGTAAGACTATCTATCTACCTTGTCATTATAGGCGGACTCAAAAATTGAAAGTGATAAAAAAAATTATAATGTCAACATATATACCGATTCTGAAAAAAGATCGAACATACCGCTAGAAATAAAATCCAACAATTGTTATATATTGCTCGCTGAAAACTAAAGTAACACCATGTTCGATCTTTTGTTATTAAGAGAATTTAAAAGAAGCCCTCCCGCTTTTGCAACTACTCCTTGTATGGCTGGCTCTTTTAACACTACTACTATACTAGTCAAGGAGGTCTTTTGTTTGATGAACAAATCTCCCAAGAAACTGGTTCTAAGCACTTTTGGATTATGTGAATTCGGCTTAGTATTAATATAACTATCATTCTATGTAAAAAAAAAAAAAAACTTAAAAGAATTTTAAACTTTTGATGTTTTTCTTTTTTCACCATCCGTTAAAATACATTATCACGTTGTTCCTACTAGTTGAACCAAAAAATAGTGTACCGCATATTAATATAATAATATATTTCAAAATACTGTACTATAATACTAATATATAAAATAAACACATAAAGAAAAAATCAAAATGATTACATAATACACATGCATAAAGGAAAATTAAAAAAATTCAAGATACTGTACTATTCTATTATTACTAAAGAAAAATCAAATAGTGTACCAATTAAATATAGCTAATACAACCAAACAATGTTTCAACTAACATATGATACCAGTATAATATATAGTTATACCAAGAGGGTATACTATTGTACGCAAAGAGTTTAAAAAAGATTTTCTTAATTTAATTATTAAACTGAAATAATATCAATTATCAATAAAAATTTCAAAAAATTCTAAAAGGACCTAATTGTAAGAGTATACCGTTACATTATATAGTATACTATAATAGTATATCATTGGAATGAACTGTATACCAAAATGGTATATAGTGTATCATTTTGATATACAGTATAAATTCTTCTTCGCCGGGTCAACGCAATAAATTATACACTATTGAATTAACCAAAATATATGCCACGACCCAAAATCCACTAAGGGTCATGATGGCGTCGGACACCACTGTCAGACAAGCCAACCAAAATATTTAATTAAAATATCGTTTTAATACTCTTGAAATCTATGATTGTCCTCCAAATTTACCAAATAAATGATAATCGCTTCAATTCAAATTAAATGATAAGCAATCAATACAAAATACTTCATAACCATTCCAGAACCCGGTGTCACAAGTGCATGAGCAATTTCTAAGAATTTGAATAAAGTACAACAACTGTCCGGAACACAATTGGACAGAAAGTAAATACAATTCTGAGAGAAAGGCTATACTAGCTGCGGGTCGCCTCGAGGAAATACATCTCACCTAGTCTCCGGGTCGCCCGTGCTGTTACGCCTAATGGGCCAATAGAAATACATGTACCTGTGCAACAAAACGCACAGCAAGTGTAGCATGAGTACAAAAACAACGTGTACTCAGTAAGTATCCCGCTTAATCTCGAAGAAGTAGAGATGAGATGGCAACTTCGACACTTACTAATGGTCAAATAATAATATCACTAAAGCGATGACACTTTTATTAAGGTCAACAGTAGATTCAAATGAATTACTAAACAAGTAAAAGTTCCTTTTTATTTAAAGCCTCCGGATTCATAATCCATTAATATACAATTATATAAGTCGGGGAGAGCAGATGGCAATATCAATAAATCTCAAGACAAGCAATTCAAACATGTGCAACTTATGTCGAGATCGTACGGCCTGATCGAACATAAATGAAAAATGTGCACTGCCGAGGGCCGAGCGGCACAAACCATATATGCATCTATTACTCCACTCGCGAATCATACATGCGACGCGGTCAAATTTAAATAAAAAGTCACCCTGCTCGCATACCATACATGTAGAAATACATGCTCAAATAGCAAATTAAGAATTTATCGGGGAATATTTATCCAAATAAAGGCCAATTCTCTTTAAAATGATTTAAGAAAATAAAGTTCAATCCTCTTAGAAATTCATTTACCAACTCGATAGGATTTAAGAAATTCAATTGTCGATAAGATCACAAATATTCCAAGTATAGCAAGCTTTTGGGTCATAGACTGCCTGGACTTACACATATTAGTAGCCACGCACGGACTCTAGTCACCTCATGCATATGTAGTCCCCAAAAATAGGAGCACATAACCATTTATTTCACCTATGGGAACAATTCCCTCTTACAAGGTTAGAAGGGAGACTCACCTCGCCCCGAAGATCCATAATCGGCCTTCCATGCCCTTTCGAAGACTCAAATTGATGCACAACGCTCCAAACTAGCCAATAATCATGCAAATCCATTAATATGTGCTCAATTACACATTACAATCTAATTTATAATAATTCTCAACCCCGATCGAAAAGTTGACAAAAATGCCCTCTGGCTCACGTGCCCGGATTCCGAATTTTTTTGAAGATTAAGCTTACCCATAAATCCACGAACTCAAATATATAATTTAATCTCAATTTCTTACCCAAAATCATGGTCAGATTTCAAGAATATCAATTTTCTATGTTTTTCCCTCAACCCCAAGTTTTCCACTAATTTCTGCGCTTAAATTCGTGTATAAACCATATATTTAACCCATAACTAGAAGAAATCACTTAAATCATGATATATGATGAAGCCTCCTCTTCAAAAGCTCCGAAAATCACCCAAGCTGAGTGAAAAATGGTGAAATGAACTCAAACCCCGTTTTTTAAACATTCTGCCCAACCCAGGTCTGCCCTTCTTCGCGAACGCGGAAATGCCTTCGCGTTCGCGAAGCACAACCTGATTTAGCCCCAAATTTCTTCATCGCATTCGCGAAGGTCAGTTTCCCAGACCTTACGTGTTCGCGTACCAGGCCTCGCGTTTGCGTAGTCCAATGACCTCAGGCCCAGCTCCCCTATTTTCTTCTATACGTTCGCGATCGCCCATTCGTGTTCGCATAGACAACTCAGCCCACCCTTTCGTGTTCGTGACTTCCACTACGCATTCCCGAAGGCCAAATCCAGCAGCCTCCCACTTTCCTTTTCGTGAACATGAGACTCCCTTCGCGTTCACGAAGAAGGAAATCAGATACCAGCAATCAGCAACAACTTTATATCCAATTTCGATCTGAAATCACCCGAAACACACCCGAGGCCCCCGAGACCCTGTCCAATCACAACAACCAGTCCCAGAACACATTACAAACTTGCTCGAGGCCTCAAATCATATCAAAAAAATGCTAAAACCACGAATCGACCTCCAATCCAAGCTTTATGAACTTTAGAATTTCAAACTTCTACTTTTGATGTTTAAACCTATCAAATCACGTCCGATTGACTTTAAATTTTGTACACAAGTCATATTCGACATTACGGTCCTACTCTAACTTTCGAAATCAAATTCCGACCCCGATATCAAAAAGTCCCCCCTCAGGTCAAACTTCTCAAAAACCTTCAAATTTCTATCTTTAGCCAAATGACTCCAAAATGACCCACGGACCTCCGAATTCACTTCCGATCGCGCCTCCAACTCCAAAATCACCATACGGAGCTACTTCCAGACTCAGAATCTCAAACGGACATCAATAACACTGAAATTCACTACAACCCAAACTTATGAAATCTCCTCCAAAATGCTAACTTCCACAATAGGAGCCAAAACGCTCCCTGGCCCTCCAAAACCTGATCCGGGCATACAGCCAAGTCCGAAATCATCACACAAACCTACTGGAACCTTCAGATCCCAATTACGAGGTCGTTTACTCTGAAATTAAATCCTAGTCAATTCTCTCAACTTAAAGCTTCCGAAATGAGAATCCTCTTTCCAAATCAACTCCGAACTCCCCGAAATTCAATTCCAACCATGCGCACAAATCATAATGCCTGAATTGAAGTTTCTCATGGCTTCAAACTGCTGAACGGTGTGCTAGAGCTCAAAACGACTGGTCGGGTCATTAGATCCTCTCCCACTTAAACATACATTAGTCCTCGAACGTGCTAGGAATTGTGCTGGGGTTGTCTGGAATCGCTGTTAAACACCTTATGCACCTACCCATGCCACCACAACCCAGTTGAGCACATTAGCTCGAGCAATTCTGAAGATATTCTCTTTTATTCAACCACAAGAGCCTTAGATCCCAGTTCCAACATCCGAAATTCTCTGCCAGGCTTGTTCCAACATTCTCCCCACCGTATCAATAACTACACGCAGCACCAAAACATGGCTGTATATCTTAGCTGAATTCACACCTTGCACCACTTTACTCACATGACCACCTTAGCATTCTCTGATCGAACAAATCGAAATTCCGTAAATATGATGCTCCCATTGCACCTCATGGCCTACTTAGGTCCTGCTCTAATCCTTACAATACCGCCGCGACGGAAGAGAGCTGAAGGAATTCATAACCAACTGCCGAATCAACGATTCATAGGGTCTATACCCTGCCAAGAACCATCACCTTTTTCGAAGCCAAATAAAGGCCTTTGCTTTTTAATATACTTCATATACTCAGATTGCACTGATCCTAAGTCCAATGATCTCGTCTCACCCAATACGAATTGCTCAGGCAATAAGCCACCCCGGACATGGTCAAAAGTCTCATATGATGCCACAACTTGCCAATAGGCTACCAATTTAAACGCGATACAATAGGAAAACGAACTCCGAAAAGGAAATCCAATTACCCCGCTCGTGAATCATACATGCGACGCGGTCAACATAATTAAACAGACACCCCGCTCGCAAATCATACATGCGACGCGGGCACACAGCTAATATAAGTTCCTCTCAGGAAAGGAGGAAACAAAACACATAAAACAGATACGGGGAACTGTACCCAACATCATACTGCTGCGGTGCGCACCCTATCCAAACAACATACCCATGGCGGCGTGCCACCCGGTATACACATAAGGAGGTACACACCGAGCTAGATTGCTCATTACGACAAGATATTGAATATCGATCACAAGCGCGTCATGTGCATAATACCATCCCTGGGGAAACATATAGTTCCATAAGATACAAACTCAAGCACAACTGAGGTGCGATATACGATCTGAATCTCAAGAGCCATTTTGCTCATATAACATCATCTCTACGCGGAACCTCAACACATAAGCAATTTCCCAAGCCGTCTCACAACTCTCACAGCGCAATGTATCATTACATGAAATATATGATGATGATGTAGCACCCTGACCACTCCTCCATAAGGAGCGGATTACTGAAGTAAACATATCTGGACTGATATAGAGCCCCATATTCATATTTGAATCCATCCACAAACCTCTAGCTGATCCTGATCGCGCTGAACTTGGCTAATAACTTTTCAAAGGTCCATAATAACTCCCCTCTCTCTCATAACACATAGGAACGACTATCATAACCGGAGTAATCATCCACAGTCCATAACTCAATAAATTGAGTGCCCTCCAGGAATCAATTCTTAAATTTACGATGTCACCACAATCCTCAAACTTGGTTTACTCTTCAACCACTCAAGTGGATACAAACAACACTCATACAACCTTCCTATGGGCACGCTCTCACAACCTTCCAAAATAGATAATAGACCTGTACCTCCAACTCACCGGTTGTACTAACTCTAAAAAGCGATCAAGAATCCTTAACAAGGATGCAAAGCCCTGTTTACAAACACCGATCTCAGGTGACACTAAAGGCAATACCACTTACTTTAAACATCGAGACTGCTTCCCTGCTCATCCGAGCTTGTGACTTCCTTGTCAACACCGAACTGCAACTTTGATCCTCTCTTCGAATTCCATACCACTCATTGCACCCAACATGCCATCAATCGATAAAACACGATCTTTCATCATAGATCCGTAACCACAATTGGATTAACACCTCATCATATAAACTCTTCACTTATCTCACATCAGGGGAACCATAGCAACATACAGGTGAATTCTCATAACCGTCGAATATGCAAATCCCTAAGTAGTGGTCTAAGCTACCACCGCCCTTCCGGAATCCGCCTACGCATAGCATGCTATAGCAGTAGAATAATTTTGAATAACATTGATTACGGCGGCCGACAATCCTCACGCGTGCCTCCATAATTTACTTGCATAACTAAATTGCGCTGAAGGAACTAATCACTTCCACCAATATGCCAATTCAACTATGGCTAATCAATCTATGTTCTTCCAATTTATCCTTGATTGCCTTAGAAATAATTATACTCTATCCAACACATAGCATGCTCCATCCGCACTCATCCCGATTGACCCTGAATTACGAGACCATACCGTCTCAAACCCCATAAACCATTTCATACCTCCCGAAGACTACACTGCAAGTCAAAACATCATAGGACATTCTGTGCCCCTTCTCAAAAGCTGCTACCAAGCTTGATTCTTGACCGTACGTATAGGCTCGAAATCACTAGGCACTATGCTTTGCCCCTTTGAATCCACTAGGACCATTGCTGAGAGCCACCGGCTCTGACTCGGCCCCGAGTATAATCAATTCCATAAATCTTCTAGCACATGAATACCCCCTTAGCTAAGCACCCGCCAGAATCACTTTCTTGAAAATCCGCAACCATACAAGGTATGAATAATGAATTTTCCCCAAGTATGAACATGAGCCAATAAGGCCAACCATAGTACACCTATAACAATTCCTTTTCTCAATTTACCACTTATGTTCTTTTCCTATAGCTGAAATAACTCATCAATGTGCTAATAACCAGAAACCTCGCAATCATTTAACCAGGCATTCCTTAATCATAGGCGGTGGGACTCTCCCACTTAGCTTGAATCCATTATTACACAAATTCTGAAATTTACCGGGATCCTTTATCTCTTGGTGACATAACCTTACACAATCAACCGCCAAAATTCTAGGAATCTTTCTGTAAATCTCTCTTGTTATACTCTGAATCATCAAGCACACAACTGATCTATTTGTTGTATAGCCAATAGAACCCCCTTGCAGAAGCTTCGCCAACCATGTGACCGTCGTCCTGCTCACTGGAGATCCCCTGTCTGTGGAATCTACGTGCCAGCGTTTTCCAACACTGCTACACGGGGTGAAATCACCATAATAGTAATGGCCCTCCAGAGTCCAAGCCCACTCTCTAGTTGTACAAGTCCATTCACCCTTCGTGGACATCAATTAGTTGCATGGAAACATCCCTTCAACTCAAAGTGAGGTTGTATCCTCCTTCATTTCAGGCAGCTTCTCTCAGTTATATCAAATCTCCTGCCGCATAATAGCCCATACTTCAAAGAAATCTGTAGGCCCAAATCACCAATCACTAAAATTTCCCAAATCACTCTTAACTCTCCTACTTTGGAGAAACTCACCTCTTTACTTGACTACTCGACCTTTGCTTTTTATACCTGGCCTTCTAGAAATTTTAACTACCGCCTGACACTCCCCACATGTCCTTCTTCATCTGTTGCTGCCCAATTATTGCCTAAAATAAAATCTATCTTTGCGGCACTTGAATCCACAATTGCTGCTAACTTTACACCTTTCCGAAGATCATCTTTCCCAAAACCGTCGACATTAGAAACACTGATTCAATTCTGAACTACCGCACCTTGCGATATCTGACAATCGTGTCGTCAATACTGTTTCACAATAGCTTACCCCAAGGGCGAATTATAGAATATCATAACACCAGCAAACTTAGTATGGTCAATTAGGACAACAACACCTCATCATAGAAAAAAACTCTATCACGCTCGCGAATACCAAGTCTCATTACTCCAGCAGCCCCAACATGTAGGAAAACGTCCTACCATTATATCAATACCGTTGAACAATCGCTCATAGCATCATGGAAACTTGTGCCTAGCCTAGAGCTCTCAGAAGCACCGCTACTAAGCTAAAAAGATAGAATATCCCTCCATAAGGCGACGATAATAGCTCAGACAACTATGCAGGGAGAAATAGCCCGCACTGCATCGATAGTACTATAAAAATTATTCAATTCTCGATTTGTACCGAGCGGTCACGTCGCATATGATTGAATAGAAAGGAATTAAAGGTATAAGTCTCCAGGGATCAAATCGCATGATGAGGAATCAAGAAGGGGAATACTCCTAACAGTCCTACAGCCTCCCAAGGATAAGTACAGACATCTCTGTACCGATCCGCGAGACTCTACTAGACTTGCTCATGACTCGTGAAACCCTAGGAACCTAGTGCTCTGATACCATATTGTCACGATCCAAATCCACTAAGGGTCGTGATGGCACCAGACACCACTATCAGGCAAACCAACAAAAATACTTAATTAAAATCTCATTTTAATGCTCTTGAAATCTATGATTTTCCTCTAAATTTATCAAATAAAAGATAATCGCTTCAATTCAAATTAAATGATAAGCAATTAATACAAAATACTTCGTAACCATTCCAGAACCCGGTGTCACAAGTGCATGAGAAATTTGTAAGAATTTGAACAAAGTACAACAGCTATCTTGAACACGATTGGACAGAAAGTAAATACAATTCTGAGAGAGAGATTATACTAGTTGTGGGTCACCTTGAGGAAATACATCTCACCTAGTCTCTGGTTCGCCTGTGCTGTTACGCCTAATGGGCCAATAGAAATACTTGTACCTGTGCAACAAAATGCACAGCAAGTGTAGCATGAGTACAAAAATAATGTGTACTCAGTTAGTATCCCGCCTAATCTCTAAGAAGTAGAGACGAGATGGCAACTTCGACACTTACTAATGGTCAAATAATAATATCACTAAAGCGATGACACCCTAATTTATTAAGGAAAATAGTAGATTCAAATGAATTACTAAACAAGTAAAAGTTTATTTAAAGCTCCCGGATTCATAATCCATTAATTTATAATTATATCAAGTCGGGGAGAGCAGATGGCAATATCAATAAATCTCAAGACAAGCAATTCAACTTGCACAACTCATGCCGAGGTCGTACGGCTAGATCCAATATAAATGAACATATGTACTGCCGAGGGTCGAGCGGCACGATCCATAGATGCATCTATTACTCCGCTTGCGAATCATACATGCGACATGGTTAAATTTAAATAAATAGCCACCCTGCTCGAGTACCATACATGCGACACAGGTACACATAGAAATACATGCTCAAACAGCAAATTAAGAATTTAGCGGGGAACATTTATCCAAATAAAGACCAATTCAATTTTAAATGATTTCAGAAAATGAAGTTTAATCCTATTAGAAATTCATTTACCAATTCGATAGGATTTAAGAAATTCAACTGTCAATAAGATCACAAATATTCCAAGTATAGCATGATTTTGGGTCCTAGACTACCCGGACTTACACATATTAGTAGCCACGTACGGACTCTCGTCACCACGTGCGTACGTAGCCCCCACAAATAGGAGCACATAACCATTTATTTCACCTATGGGGACAATTCCCTCTTACAAGGTTAGAAAGGAGACTCACCTCATCCCGAAGATCCATAATTGGCTTTCCACACCCTTCCAAAGACTCAAATTGATGCACAACACTCCAAACTAGCCAATAATCATGCAAATCCATTAATATATGCTCAATTACACATTACAATCCAATTTATAACAATTCCCAACCCCGATCGAGAATTTGACAAAAATGCTCTCGGGCCCACATGCCCAGATTCCGAAGTTGTTTGAAGATTAAGCTTACCCATAACTCCACGAATTCAAATATATAATTTACTCTCAATTTCATACCCAAAATCGAGGTCAAAATCCAAGAATATCAATTTTCTAGGTTTTTCTCTCAACCCCAAGTTTTTCACTAATTTCCATGCTTAAATCCGTGTATAAACCATGTATTTAACCCATAACTAGAAGAAATCACTTGCCTCATGACATATGACGAATCCCCCTCTTCAAAATCTCCAAAAATCGCCCAAGCAGAGTGAAAATGTTAAAACGAACTCAAACCCCATTTTTTAAACATTCTGCCCAACCCAGGTTCGCCCTTCTATGCGAACGCGGAAATTCCCTCGCGTTCGCGAAGCACAACCTGCTTCAGCCCCAAATTTCTCCATCGCATTCGTGACGAGGTGCTTGCATTCACGAAGGTTAGATTCCCAGACCTTACGCATTCGTGTAGTCCAATTACCTCAAGCCTAGCTCCCCTATTTTCTTCTACGCGTTCGCGATTGCCTATTGTTCGCATAGACAACTCAACCCACCCCTTCGTGTTCGCAACTTCCACTACGCGTTCGCAAAGGCCAAATCCAGCAGCCTCCCACTTTCCTCTTCACGAACACGAGACTCCCTTCTCATTCGCGAAGAAGGAAACCATATACCAGCAATTAGTAGGAGCTTTATATCCAATTTCGATCTGAAACCACCCCGAAACACACCCGAGGCCCCCGAGACCCCATCCAATCACACCAACCAGTCCCAGAACACATTACGAACTTGCTCGAGGCCTCAAACCATATCAAAAAAACACTAAAACCACGAATCAACCTCCAATCCAAGCTTTATGAACTTTAGAATTTTAAACTTCTACTTTCGATGTTTAAACCTATCAAATCACGTCCGATTGACTTCAAATTTTGCACACAAGTCATATTCGACATTACGATCCTACTCCAACTTTTAAAATTAGATTCCGACCCTGATATCAAAAAGTCCCCCCTCCGGTCAAACTTCTCAAAAACCTTCAAATTTCTATTTAGCCAAATGACTCCAAAATGACCCACAGACCTCCGAATTCATTTTTGATCGCGCTCCCAACTCCAGAATCACCACACGGAGCTATTTCCAAACTCAGAATCCCAAACAGACATCAATAACACTAAAATCCACTTCAACCCAAACTTATGAAATCTCCTCCAAAATGCTAACTTCCACAATAGGAGCCAAAATGCTTTCGGGCCCTCCAAAACCTGATCCGAGCATATGCCCAAGTCCGAATTTATCATACGAACCTACTAGAATCTTCATATCCTGATTCTGAGGTCGTTTACTTTGAAATTCAATCCTAGTCAATTCTCTCAACTTAAAGCTTCCAAAATTAGAATTCTCTTTCCAAATCAACTCCAAACTCCCCGAAATTTAATTCTGACCACGCGTACAAGTCATAATACCTGAATTGAAGTTGCTCATGGTTCAAACTGCTGAACGGTGCGCTAGAGCTCAAAATGACTGGTCGGGTCGTTACAGTATATAATATGTTATTTTAGTATCTAGAAGATTGGTGCATTCCTTCAAAAAAAATTAGTAGTATACTATTGTAGTTAATTATGTACTCTTGAATTAATTATTGTATACCAATATAGTATACAATATACCATTTTTGTAGTATAGTACAAGTCTATCTTCCTTGCTAGTTCAACTTAATTTCAACCCAAAATTTAAAAAGGACCAAATTATAACTATATACGATTATATTATATTGTATATAGTAATAGTATATGTTGGAATGAATTGTATACAAAAATGGTATATTTGTATACTATTTGGGTATACAATACAAATTCTTCTTCTTCTATAGTTCAACTATATTTCTGTGACGATTCGGCCAGACGTCTCATGAGTTACCGCTCTGTTTCCCCCATTTCTATTTTCTATGTCTTGTTTATCCATATTTTGAGGTATCAGGTTGGTCGGATTGAATTCGAATTGGTTTTGGTGAAGTTTGAGACACTTAGTCTCTTTAAGAAGGCTTAAGTTGGAAAAACGTCAACTGGATGTTGACTTATATGTTGGAGGGATCGGATGTTAATTTCGATGGTTCGGTTAGTTTCGGGAGGTGATTTATGACTTATGAGTGTGATCGAAAAGGGTTTTAGAAGTTTAGAGTGGATTTTGGATTGAATTGGCGAAGTTGATATTTTGGCAAATTCCGGTTGGTAGTCGAGATTTTGATATAGGGGTCGGAATAGAATTCCAAGAGTTACAGTAGCTTTGTGGTGTCATTTGGGATGTGTGTGCAAAATTTCAGGTTATTCGAACGTGGTTTGGTTGGGTTTTTATCAAAAGAGGAATTTGGAAGATTTTAAAAACTTAGACCTGAATCCAAGGTGTTTTGGTCGATTTGATGTTGTATGAAGTATTTTGATGATCGGAACAAGTTTGAATAAGGTATTAGGATATGTTTGTTCTTTTGGTTGAGGTCCCGGGGGCCTCGGGGTGATTTTGGGTGGTCAACGGAGAAGTTGAGATGTTATTACAGCTGCTGAAGTCGTTGCTTCTAGTGTTTTCGAACATGCGATATGGGGACCACAGGTGTGGTGTTGCACGTGCGAGAGAGGGGCCGCAGAAGCGGCCAGAGGTATGTTTGACTAAGACCGTAGATGCGGGCTACGAGAACCGCACCTGCGATGTCACAGATACGGGCGAGAAACCGCAGATGGATGGCTGGGAACTTAAGTGATTTCTGCAGAAACGGAGGAGTAACCGCAAATGCAGTACCACAGAAGCGATGGAATGGTCGCAGATGTGAAAATCCCTGGCCAGAAGGTATATAATGTTTTCTTCGCGAAATTTTGCTAAGTTCTTCATTTTGAAGACATGAAAAGAGGCTAAGGCATAGATTTCAAAAGGAACCAAAGGATATCAGTTGGGTAAGTTCCCTAAGCTTAATTGATTGGATTTAAGACCATTTTTTCACTGTTTAATCATGATTTTAGTGTGGATTAAGGAAGAAAATTGAGGATTAGGGCTTGAGTTTAAGAGGTCTTTAAATGAGGATTTGCGAGGTAATTTGGACTCCGATTTCAGTGTTCTTGATATGTATAGACTCGTGGGGAGATAAGAAATCTATTGGTGTAAAAAAATTTAATTTTGAGACATGGGCCCCAGGGTCGGGTTTTGGTAACTTTGGAATTTATGCCCTTTATTGATTGTTTTCGCTTGGGCTTTGTTCCCTTAGCATATTTTGACGTCCTCGTTCTGATTTTGGATAGATTCGATGCACGTGGAGACCGATTCGAGGGGCAAAGGCGTCGCGAGCTAGAGATTTAGCCAGTTCGAGATGAGTAGTGATTGTAAATGATGTCTAGAGGGTTTGAGACCCCGGATTGCACATCGTAGTGCTATGTTGAGGTGAGACATACGCTTGTAGCGTGGGGTCGTACACTATTGGGGATTGTGACTTGGTCCGTCCCGATTGATGATTTTATCACGTATTTAACTGAAACTTATTTTCTATCATTATGATTTGGGCTGAATGCCATATTTGGGCTTCGTACCAACATTTGAACCCTTCAGGGCTTTTTATTGATATTTTATCACTATTTTGACTTACTACTTCAACTCAGTCATGTTATTTTCCACTGTTTTACTACTCAGCCATTTTTACTCAGTTTTGGGACTTAAATGATATTTTAAATGATGTTTGGGCTGAGAAACACTGTTTTACTATTTCTCGAGAGGCTCTTGAGGATTTTCGACTGAGTAAGGCCGAGAGCTTATGTTGTAAGGAAACACTGATACTGATTTGAGGCCGAGGGCCTAAGATATATACGCCATAAGGTGGCTTGATTGATATGAGGCCAAGGTCCTAGATTTGATGTCACGTGATGACTTATTATTGCGCTTGGGCCGTAAGGAGCCCCTCCAGGAGTCTGCACACCCTCAGTGAGCGCTGGTACTCATTGTGCTGTGAGATTGAGCCCGAGGGGCTGGTATTGTTCTGAGATGTCGCCCGAGGGTAAGACTTTGTGATACTGTGCCCAAGGGGTGATCTTCTATTTGTTTACCTTATCTTGACTGTCTATCAATTACCTGTTTATTGTTGAAAAGGGGTTTTTACTTGACTTCACATTGGCTTACTGTTTTTAAATGGTTTTACTGCTTCATTATAGAATGTTTTGTGCCTTTACGTGTTTTCTTACTTTCAGTCATTATTTACATTTGTTACCCACTGAGTTGGAGTACTCACTTTACTCCATGCACCTTGTGTGCAGATTCAGGCGTAGCTAGTCTCGCTCCCGAGTGCTGATTCATTCCAGCTTCAGGCGGTTCTTCGAGGAGTCTTTAGGTAGCTGTTGGCGTTCGCAACTGGAGCGCCTCCCTATCTTTTTCATTTATGTTCTTAGTTCAGTATTAAACTCTGTAGTTATATTGGAGTATTCAGTGTTGTTAGATGCTCGTGACTTGTGATACCCTGGATAGGGCTGTGTTGGGTTATATTTTCGCACTTTATTGATATTATCCGTTACTTGATTCTTCTAAATCATGTTTTAGACTGCTTTATGTTTAACTATTTTAAAAGGTTAATTGGGTTAATTGTCTGTCCTTGTCTTCACGAGAGGCTCCATCGCGATTGGGTTCGGGTTCGGGTTCGGGTTTAGGGTCGTGACAATTTCAGCCTAAATTTCTAAAATCTACTACCAAATCTCCAACAAATTGACTTAAACACAACTACAACCTCCAATCAAATTTTCAAACAACCCCGTGCAAGATCGGATCAACACAATTAAAAATTCAAACAAATCAAGTTATGAGTTTCAAGATTCAAGGTCCTTCAATGGTGGACTTATATTTTTGTACAATAAATCTACAAAAATCAGCATCAAAGGTACAATCTACACACCAAAGAACAATACCTAACAACAAAGTTCTGAGAATTAGAAATACAGGCCGCACAATGTGTAATCTTTGTTTCTGCCATACATAAATTGTTAAAACCCTTTTGTAAACTCTTGCTCTTCCTTACTCCCTACTCCGTTACCGCAATTGGCAATCGATTTTTTACATCATTGATTTTTTGTCTATAAAAATCTGGATATGTTTTTTTGCCTTCAGCTTAATCACTTCCGTAGAATGCGAGTCCTACTTAAAAGGATACGATGGTATATCCTTTTTTAGGCAGAGATAGGTGGGCGGGTAATTAATTTTGATGGAATAGGTATATATGGTAATTTTTTTGTAAAATAGGTAGGAACGGATAATTATTTTGACTTGAGTAGGTAGTTAGCATAAATTGCTCAAAAATAACTAAAAGAATTTTAAACTTTTGATATTTTTCTTTTTTCACCATCTGTTAAAATACATTATCACGTTGTTCCTACTAATTAGCTAAAGTTTAGAGATTAAATTACAATATTAATGTTAAATAACCAATAACGAAACATAGATAACTAATGAATTGAAAAATCATCCCAAATGAATTAATAAAAATTTGGAAAACATTTAAATTTGCTTAAGTACTATTTGAAATTACTCAATTATTATCTTTTTGTTGCATCAAAAACCTTCATTATTATCAAATTGTCTCATATTTATTCTTGTAGTTAATATAATTTCATATTTACCATTTATCCTTGTGAGATTCTTTGTGCACCTTGGAGCAACAGTCAAGTTATCTATATGTCACCTATACGTCACAGGTTCGACGCGAAAACTAGCCAAGGATGCTTGTATCGAGATAGGCTGCATACATCATATCCTTTTGGTTGCGGCTCTTCCCTGAACCTTGCATGAACGCATGATACTTTATCCATCGGGCTATTTTTTTATCCTCAGTGACAAGGTTAAGGACAAAAATGGAACTTTTTGTTAATTGTAGGTAATATTAGATCGATTACCATAATACAGGGTTAATTTGACCTTTTCCTAGATTAGAAGTTGAATTGATGGCCTCATAGCTAAAGGTGTTCATAAAAACCCAAAAAACTAAACCAAACCGAAAACCTAATCAAACCGATAAAAAAAATCGATACTTTTAGGTGTGGTTTGGTTTTGATTTTGAATTTTAAAAACTTATCAAATTTAGTTTGGGTTTAGTTTTAATCAAAAAATAACCGAAAAAATCCTAACCAAACTGACTATAGAAGTAGCTATTTAAATTTATTATTACACACACATATATATATATATATATATGTGTGTGTGTGTATAAAGTTTCTAAACTTTTATTGTACATATTAGTCTTTTGTATTTTCGTCTAGTTTTTTGCTATTATAATAATCTAAATCTTCGCCTTCATATTCTAGTTTGATTGGTAGTTTTCTTTTGCTAAGTACAAGAATTTATTTTATTTTAAAAATAATTAATTTTTAATTGAGTACTTCAATTATTTGATTCAATTATTATCAATATATATTGGTAAATGATAGATTTCTCAAATAGTAATTGGTTTGATAGTGTTAATAATGCACTCACCGGAATAGGTGCTTGATAATGTATGTCTTATATTTTAAAAAGAATCGATAAATAATAAAAATAAAAAACAGACAAAACTGACAAAAATTGAATTGATAAAAAATCAACTTAATTGGTTTGATTTTGTTTCAATATTTGAAAAATCGACTTACTTGATTTGGTTTTTTTTTAAGGAAAAAGCTACCTGAGCTAAGGATGTTCCCCGAACATATATAGGGTTGTACATAATTTAGTAAGTATAGAATTACCGTACCGAAATCGAAAATTTTAATATTTAGTATTCGATATTTTGGTATTTGATATGGTATTTGGCTAAATATTTTTATATAAATAGTATTAGGTATGGTATTTGGCATTTTAAAATAAAATACTGATACCGTACCAAAATACCAATTATATTGCACAATACATGTCACGACCCGATTTCACCTCAGGTCGTGATGGCACACAACACCGTTATCAAGCATGCCAACGCGGAATTATTAGTGAGTTCTTATTTTTACTTACTAAAAACAGTTACAACACTTGCTTTAATTTACACAATTTAAAACATATGATAATAAGCAATATTCAGTAATAGTTATACAACCTCAAAAGAACTCTCTACTAAGTCTGTGCCAAGACCAGGTGTCACAAGCTATGGGCAACTAGTAGAATATAAAAAATAATAGATCTATCCTACTGTCTGAAATAGAATAGACAGCCAAAAATAAGAGAAACTCCATCAGCTGTTGATCGGCACAAGAAGAGAAAGCATCTCACCGTGGAAGTCTCGGACTAAGATCAGTGATGCGCACTGGTTTGATAGCTAGATGTACCTGCCTCAGAGCCTGTACAATTAAGTACAAAAGTGTAGTATGAGTACATAAATAATATGTACCCAGTAAGTATTTTATCTAATCTCGAAGAAGTAGAGAGAGAGAGGTCGACTTGATACCTATTAGGGTCAAATAATATGATGCTATGTTATGCTAAGCATGAAGGTCACAATTATATAACAGTTGCAATAAGAATTTCTAAGTCATGACATTATAATATCACGGTTAACCAATTACAATTCGAACCATTTAACAGGCAAGTCATCTATAATAATTCACATAGATATCATGGGCACATTATGCCAAGGTCGACGGCCTGATCCAACAGAAAAGAAACTGTGCACTGCTAGAGGGTCGAATGGCACAAACCATAGATGCATCTATTTCTACCGAGGCGATCGGCCCGATCCACAAATAATAATATATCAACAGGAACATACAAGAAGGCACATTTATACTTAATTAAACTCATACAAGTGTTCAGCAATATACATGTTCACTTATGTTCATTTTCAATTCTCTAGCATATCTCAAATGATTACATTAGCACGAAGACATATAGTACTTACAAATATAGCATGATCCGGGTCCTAGACTACCCGGACAATAAACATGATAGTAGCTACACATGTACTCTCGTCACCTAGTGCATACGTAGTCCCTGCATTTAGTGGCAAATTACACAATTATTACTTTTACGAGAACAATTCCCTCTTACAAGATTAGAAAGGAGCCTCACCTCGCTCCAAAATTCACTTACAATACCAAGAACGAGCCCGATCTCTCAATTTGGATCCGAACGATCCAAAACTAGTTAAATGAGGTAAGAACTAGTTAATATAAGCTCACAAGATCTCATTCTAACTATTAAAGCAATTTCTCAACCTCAAACACAAGTTTTTTAAAATCCGCCTCCGGGCCCACGTGCTCGGATTCCAAAAATTATCGAAGAGAGTTGTTCTTTGTAACCTAAGAATCAATAATATATGATTTCTACTTCGTTTAATTACCAATTTCGTGAAAAAATCTAAGTTTTATCAAAACCCTAGGTTTTGCTCTAACCCCATAATTTTACCCTAATCTCAGTGTGTTAATCTACCTAAGACACAAGTATTAAACTAGGAATAGGTAGGATAAACTTACCTCAAATACTAGGTGAAAGTCTTCTCTCAAAAGCTCTCAAAATCATCCAATGGAGGAGTGAAAAATGGCAAAAATTACTTGGAACCCGTATTAAATGAAGATCACTGCTTCAGCGATTTCCGCATCTGTGGTCCCGCTTCTGCGAGAGGGAGGCCGCATCTGCGGAATTGGCCAAGCGGGCTGGGACCTCTTCTGGGGTCTTGAAGCCACTTCTGCGCAGCTACTTCTGCGGCTAATGAGCCGCTTCGACGGTTTGACCTGGCCAGCCCTGGGCCGCATCTGCGATGGGCCGACCGCAACTGCGGTCTGGCACCTGCGGCTGACCAACCGCAGGTGCAGTTATGACAGCAACTGAAGCTGAAGCCCTTCTCAAATTTTCCAACTTCACTCGAGCCTCGTCTGATTGACGCTCGGGGCTCTCGAGCCCCCCCCCCTCCGAGTATACCGACAAGTCTAAACTCATGAAATGGACTTGCTCGAACCTTAGAATTACCCGAAACAATTCTAAATCTAATAATCACCCCCTAAAACCAATTGAATCAAACTTATGAACTTCTAGTTCTTGATTCACTTCCAACGAGCCAAAATATACTTAGACTACTCAGATTGACACCAAATTTTGAGGGAAGGTCTTAAATGTCATATTGGAGCTGTACTGGGCTTCGAAACCAACATACGAGCCCGATACCAATGTGATCACTCATTATTTAGTTTCTTTAAATCCTTAGAATTTCAGTTTAACAATTTTCAACAAAAATTCATTACTCAGGCTAGGGACCTTGGAATTCGATTCCGGGCATACGCTTAGGTCCCATATTTTCCTACGGACCCTCCGGGACCGTCAAAACACAGATCCGGGTCCGTTTGCTAAAAATGTTGACCAAAGTCAAACTTAGTTTTTTAAGAAAATCTTAAGGAATCAAATGAGCCTATTTCAATCCATACTCTTCCAAAACCCGAACAAACCATCCCCGCAGGTCGTGAATCTGTTAAAGCAAGCATAGAGAGTTTTTATTTAGGGGAACGGGGTTCTAAGAAGCAAAACAACCGATCGGGTCATTACATTCTCCACCTCTTAAACAAACGTTTGTCCTTGAATGGACGTAGAAAAGTACCTGAAGTGCCGAATAAGTATGGATATCTGCTCTGCATGTCCTCCTCGGACTCCTAGGTCACCTCCTCGATTGGTCGGCCCCTCCACTGGACCTTCACCACTAAAATCCTCTTGGATCTTAACTGGCAATCCTATCTATCAACAATGGCAATTGGCTCCTCTTCATAACCCAAACTCTCATCCAGCTGAATAGTACTGAAGCCCAACACATGGGACAAGTCGGCATGATACCTCCGGAGCATGGACACGTGGCAAACTGGATGAAATCTCTATAAGCAGGGGGTAGAGCAAGCTTTTAAGCAATCTCCCCAACTCGCCTCAACACCTCAAATGGGCCAATGAATCTTGGGCTCAACTTTCCCTTCTTCCGAACTTCATAATACCCTTCGTTGGCGAGACTTTCAAGAGAACCTTCTCGCCAATCATGAATGATACATCACGCGCCTTCTGATCTGCATAGCTCTTCTGTCTGGACTGAGCTATGCGAAGCCTTTCTTGAATCAACTTCACCTTATCGAAGGCATCTTTTACCAAGTCTATGCCGTATAACTTAGTCTCTCCAGGCTCAAACCACCCGATAGGAGAACGACATCGCCGCCCATATAAAGCCTCAAATGGAGACATCTCGATGTTGGACCGGTAGCTGTTGTTATAAGAAAACTCTGCCAAAGGCAAGAACTGATCCCACTATCCACCAAAGTCAATCACACATGCTCTAAGCATGTCCCCCAAGATCTGAATTGTCCGTTCCGATTACCCGTCTGTTTGTGGATGAAATGATGTGCTAAGCTCCATACGAGTCCCCAACTCACTCTGAATAGCTCTCCAGAAATAGAAAGTGAACTGAGGGCCTCTATCTGATATGATGGAGACAGGCACACCGTGCAACCGAACTATCTCCCGAATGTAAATCTGAGCCAACATCTCTGAAGAGTAAGTAGTCACAATCGGAATAAAGTGTGCCAACTTGGTCAACCTATCTACAATGACCCATACTGCATCAAACTTCTGTAAGGTCCGGGGCAATCCCACTACGAAGTCCATAGTGATGCGCTCCCACTTCCACTCAGGAATGGGCATCTGCTGAAGTGGGTCGTCTGGCCTATGGTGCTCATAATTGACCTACTGGCAATTTAAACACTTCACCACATACTCCACTATGTCCTTCTTCATCCATCGCCACTAATAATGCTTCCTCAGGTCATGATACATCTTCGTAGCACCTGGGTGTATAGAATACCTCAAACTATGTGCCTCCGCTAGAATCCTATCCCTTAAGCCATCGACATTAGGAACACATAGACGACCCTGGAGTCGCAGGACACCATCCTCGCCAATAGAAACCTCCTTGGTACTACCCTGTAGCATCGTCTCTCTGGAACTGCCAAGTGCGGATCATCGAACTGCCGGGCCTTGATCTCCTCCAATAATGAAGACTGGGCAATAACACACGCAAGAACTCGGCTGGGCTCCGAAATACCCAACCTTACGGGTCTGTTAGCCAAGGACTGAATGTCCAATTCTAGTGGCCTCTCCCCAACTGGAATGAATGCCAAGCTACCCATACTCTCTGCTGTTATGCTTAAGGCATCTATAACCATATTTGCCTTGCCCGGATGATAAAGAATGGTGATGTCATAATCCTTCAGTAACTCAAGCCATCTAACCTGCCTCAAATTGAGATCCCTCTACTTGAACAGATGTTGTAAGCTGCGATGATCAGTATAAACCTTACACAATGCCCCATACAGATAATGTCTCCATATCTTAAGAGCATGGACAATCACCACCAACTCCAGATCGTGCACAGGATAATTTTTCTCATGAATCTTCAGCTAACGGGAGGCATATGCAATAACTCGCCCCTCCTGCATCAATACACAACCCAAGACAACGCGTGAAGCATCACAATATACTGTATACATCCTTGAACTGGAAGGTAACACAAGAATTGGTGTTGTAGCCAAGGCTATCTTGAGCTTCTGAAAGCTCGCCTCACGATCGTCGGACCAATGGAAAGGAGCACCCTCCTGGATCAATCTAGTTAGAGGTGATGCAATAGATGAAAATCCCTACACAAATCGCCAGTAATATCCTGCTAACCCTAGGAAGCTCCTGATCTCGGTCACTAAAGTAGGACATGGACAACTTTGAACTGCCTCAATCTTTTTAGGATCCATCATAATACCCTCTCCTGACACAATATGCGCTAAGAATGCCACCGACTCTAGCCAGAACTCACACTTGGAGAACTAAGCATACAACTTCTACTCTCACAAGGTTTGAAGCACTATCCTCAAATGCTGCTCGTGCTCCCCCAGGCTGCGGGAGTATATCAAGATGTCATCAATGAAGACAATCACAAAGGAATCAATACAAGGCTTTAACACTCTATTTATCAAGTCCATAAATATTGTTGGGGCACTAGTCAAGCCAAAGGACATCACTAGGAACTCGTAATGGCCATATCTCGTCCGAAATGCGGTCTTCGAAACATCCAAGTCCCGAATCTTCAACTGATGATACCCTGACCTCAAGTCAATTTTGTGAGAACACCCTAGACCCTACAACTGGTCGAATAAATCATCAATGTACGGCAATGGGTACTTATTCTTGATGGTAGCCTTGTTCAACTAGTGATAATCAATGAACATCCGCATAGTCCCATCATTCTTCTTCACAAATAACATTGGTGCGCCCCAAGGTGAAATACTGGGCCTAACAAACCCTTTTCTAACAACTCCTCGAGCTGCTCCTTCGGAGCCATACGCTACGGTGGAATAGATATAGGCTGAGTGCCTGGAGCCAAATTAATACAGAAGTCAATATTACGATCCGATGGCATACCAGGAACATCAGAAGGAAACACATCAGTGAATTCCCGGACTATTGGAACTAAATCAATCATCGAAAACTCTACGGTGGTATCCCGAACAAAAGCTAGATAAGCCAAACACCCCTTCTCGACCATATGCCGAGCCTTCAGGAAGGAGATAACCCGATTGGATGTATTAACTTTAGAACCCCTCCACTCTAACCTTGGAAACCCTAGCATCGCCAATGTGACAGTCTTGGCATGGCAATGAAGGACTGCATGGTATGTGGATAATCAATCCATGCCTAGAGTGACCTCAAAATCAATCATATCAAGTAATAGGAGATCTGCTCTAGTCTTGAAACCATAGAAGGTGACCACACAGGACTGGTAGACCCGATCCAAAACCACAAAATCACCCACAGGAGTGGACACATGAACAGAAGTGCCCAAGGGCTCAGGAGCAATAACCAGAAAATGAGCAAACAAAGATGACACATATGAATAGGTGGACCCTGGGTCAAATAATATCGAATCATCTCTACCGTAGACAGAAACAATACATGTGATAACGGAATTTGAGATCAATGCATCTGGTCTGGTCGGAAGAGCATAGAATTTGGATGGAGCTTCGGTTGGCTGGCCTGTACCCGACTTGAGCAGTAGCTGGATGACCTCTCTCTGTCTAGCCTCCACCTCTAGGATGACCCCTACCAATCTGCCCTCCACCTCTATGTGTAGGGCAGCCGGGGTTGAAATCATAGGCTGTTGACCCTGCTATACTACCTTGCCTCGAAGTTTGGGGCAGTATCTCCTCATATGACCAAGGTCTCCGCACTCGAAACAATCCCATGGTACGTCGACCTGCTACTAAATGGCTGACCTTGATGGCCTATAAATCCACTGGAAGAAGCCTGAATAGCCGGCAGGAACTCTCGGCATAGCACTGAAATACGAATCAGAAGAACCCTGAGGACCTGGATACCCGCTTGAGGAACCCTGAATCGCTGGTAGGCGGTAAGAAATCTCTGGTATGGCACTAAAATAGGGGTGCGCCGGAGCATCTCGAGCAGGTGGTAGTGCTGAATATGGGAGCCTGCTGGATTGTCCCCTCACAAATTGACCTCTGCCCCTAGCCAGGGTACCTCTGAACTCTCCAGAGAATCTAGCCCTCTTATCCTGCTGCATCTGCTCCCCGTCCCTCAGACGGTAGCCCTCAATCCTCCGAGCAGTCTCTACCACTAACTGATAAGGAGTCCCCATCTGTACCTTTCGGGCCATTTGGCGCTGATGCTAGAATGCAACCCTGCGACAAACCTCCGCACCCTCTCTGTGTCAGTAGGAAGTAACATCAATGTATGGCAGGATAACTCAGAAAACCTCGCCTTATAATCGGTCACGGACATTGCTTAAGCTGCTCGAACTGATACCGTAACTCTTCCCTCTCAGAGGGTGGAATGTACCTGTCCAGAAATAACTGCGTGAACTGGCCCCAAGTGATAGGAGGAGAACCTGCGGGCCTGCCAAGAACATAAGATTGCCACCACCTGCGGGCCCTGCCCTCTAGCTGAAAAGTTATGAAGTCTACCCCATGCGACTCCAATATCCTCATGTTGTGCAGTCTGTCCCTGCACCTATCAATGAAATCCTGAGCATCCTTATAGAGCTCACCCCTTAAGACAGGAGGGTGAAGTGTAGTCCATCTATCCAACAGCTTCTGCAGGTCACCATCCACAACTGCTTTAGGCTCGGGCACTACTGCAGCAACTGGCTGAGCCCCATCCGAAGGTAGTGCACCCGGAGTCTGATACACTGCAGTTACATGACCATGAGCCCAGGTAGTAGGGGTCTGTGCTCCCCCTCCTGCCTGTGATA
Organism: Nicotiana glauca; assembly: GCA_026770625.1. Classification (NCBI taxonomy): domain Eukaryota; kingdom Viridiplantae; phylum Streptophyta; class Magnoliopsida; order Solanales; family Solanaceae; genus Nicotiana; species Nicotiana glauca. The sequence goes on along the minus strand of MU708560.1, from coordinate 27,525 downwards.
TAGCTGGATCCGCTGGAAATAATCTAGCCTGAGTCATGGGGTCCATGAACCGTAGCTTGCGACCCATGACCTCCTAAAAACTCGGTGCCATCATGAAGTCTATCGGGGTATGCTCAGCTGCGAACACCTCTCCCTACTCCTCAATAGTAGGATCTCTCGCTGGAGTCTGCTAGTGTGTTACTAGAACAGCTCTAGGATGCCCTCGCCCCTTACCTCAGGCCGATGCCCTCCCCCGGCCTCTTCCCCGGCCTCTAGCAACGGGGGGAGCAGTGCCTCCCGAGTCAGGAACATCTATCGTGTGAGTCCTCACCATCTGTGAGAGAATAAAAGGAAGAAATTTAATGTACCATCCACTGCACGAAAGGAAATGAAATAGTAGTTTCCTAATATCCTATAGCCTCTCGAAGATAAATACAGACGTCTCTGTACCGATCCGTGAGACTCTATTAGATGTTCCTATAACTCGTGAAACCTACTTGAACCTAGTGCTCTGATGCCATGTTGTCACGACCCAACTTCACCTTAGGTCGTGATGGTGCCTAACACCGTTGTCAGGCATGCCAACACGGAATTATTAGTGAGTTCTTATTTTTACTTACCAAAAATAGCAACAACACTTGCCTTAATTTACGCAATTTAAAACATATGATAATAAGCAATATTCGATAATAGTTATACTACCCTAAAAACTGTCTACTAAGTGTGTGCCAAGATCTGGTGTCACAAGCTATGGGCAACTAGTAGAATATACAAAATAATAGATCTATCCTACTATCTGAAACAGAATAGACAACCAAAAATAAGAGAAACTCCATCAGCTGCTGATCAGCACAGGAAGAGAAAGCAACTCACCGTGAAAGTCTCGGACTAAGATCAGTGATGCGCACCGGTCTAATAGCCAGATATACATACCTCAGAGCCTGTACAATTAATTATAGAAGTGTAGTATGAGTACATAAATAATATGTACCCAGTATCTCGTCTAATCTCGAAGAAGTATAGACGAGAGGTCGACTTGATACCTACTAGGGTCAAATAATATGATACGATGTTATGCTAAGCATGAAGGTCACAATTATATAACAGTTGCAATAAGAATTTCTAAGTCATGACATTATAATATCACGGTTAACCAATTACAATTTGAACCATTTAACAGGCAAGTCATCTATAATAATTCACATAGATATCATGCATACATTTTGCCGAGGTCGACGGCCCGATCCAATAGAAAAGAAACTATGCACTGCCAGAGGGTCGAAAGGCGCGAACCATAGATGCATCTATTTCTACCGAGGCAATCGGCTCGATCCATAAATAACAATTTATCAACAGGAACATACAAGAAGGCGCATTTATACTTAATTAAACTCACACAAGTGTTCAAAAATATACATGTTAATTTACAGTTCTCTAGCATATCTCAAATGATTACATTAGCACGAAGACATATAACACTTACAAATATAGCATGATACGGTCCTAAACTACCCGGACAATTAACATAATAGTATCTACGCACGAACTCTCGTACCTAGTGCGTACGTAGCCACCACATTTAGTGGCAAATTACACAATTATTACTCCTATGGGGACAATTCCCCCTTACAAGGTTAGAAATGAGACTCACCTCGCTCCATAGTGCACTTCTAATACCAAGAATGAGCCCGAACTCTCAATTTGGAGCCGAACGATCCAAAACTAGTTAAATGGGGTAAGACTAGTCAATATAAGCTCACAAGATCGTATTCTAACTATTAAAGCAATTTCTCAACCTCAAACACAAGTTTTCTAAAATCTGCCCCCAGGCCCACGTGCCCGGATTCCAAAAATTTTCGAAGAGAGTTGTTCTTTGTAACTAAGGATCAATAATACATGATTTCTACTTCGTTTCATAACCAATTTCGCGAAAAAATCTAAGTTTTATCAAAACCTTAGGTTTTGCTCTAACCCCATAATTTTACCCTAATCTTAGTGTGTTAATCTACCTATGACACAAGTATTAAACTAGGAATATGTATGATAAACTTACCTCAAATGCTAGGTGGAAGTCTTCCCTCAAAAGCTCCCAAAATCGCCCAATGGAGGAGTGAAAAATGGCAAAATCACTTGGAACCGATATTAAATAAAGCTCACTGCTTCAGTGATTTCCACATCTGCGGTCAAGATGCGGTCCCGCTTCTGCGAGAGGGAGGCCGCATCTGCAGAATTGGCCAAGCGGGCTGGGACCACTTCTGCGGTCTTGAAGCCGCTTCTACGCAGCTGCTTCTGCGGTTTGGCATGGCCATCCCTAGGTCGCATCTGCGATGGATTGACCGCACCTGCGATCTCGCACCTGCGCCTGACAAACCGCAGGTGCGGTTGTGACAGCAACTGAAGCTTCAGTCCTTCTCAAATTTTCCAACTTCACTCGAGCCTCGTTTGATTGACGCTCTGGGCTCCCCCCCACCCCGCGAGCATACCGATAAGTTTGAAATAATAAAACGGACTTGCTATAACCTTCAGATCACCCGAAACAATGCTAAATCTAAGAATCACCCCCTAAAACCAATTGAATCAAACTTATGAACTTCAAGTTCTTAATTCATTTCCAACGAGCCGAAACGTACTTAAACCACTCGAATTGACACCAAATTTTGAGGGAAGGTCTTAAATGTTATATTGGACCTGTACTAGGTTCGGAACCAACATACGAGCTCGATACCAATGTGATCACTCATTATTTAGTTTCTTTAATCATTAGAATTTCAGATTAACAATTTTCAATAAAAATTCATTACTCGGGCTAAGGACGTTGGAATTCGATTCCGGACATACGCTCAGGTCCCATATTTTCCTACGGACCCTTCGGGACCGTCAAATATAGGTCCGGGTCCATTTGTTGAAAAAGTTGACCAAAGTCAAACTTAGCTTTTAAAGAAAATCTTAAGGAATCAAATGAGCCTATTTCAACCCAAACTCTTCCAAAACCCGAACGAACCATCCCCGCAGGTCGTGAATCAGTAAAGCAAGCGCGAAGAGTTTTTATTTAGGGTAACGGGGTTCTAAGTAGCAAAACGACCAGTCGGGTCGTTACAATACACATATTATTAATTATAACGTAAATATAGAAAATCTAAAATTTTACCTTCCTTTATTCTCCAAGCTCATAAATTAACTCTAAACAAGTAAAAAAGATATTTTTAATGATCAAATTTATTTTTTATGTACATTTTTCTCTCTCTAGGTTGATATTTGCTGGTTTTAGACAACACTTTTGTCAACAAATGTTTTTAGTTCTGTACTTTTGAGTATTTTATTTAAGAATATTACAGTTTATGACTCTACGCACTAGTTATTATGCAAATCGAATAATTGAAATTACCGAACCGAATAAATCAAAACTGACAAAAGAAAATCAAATCATACCGAATTAATTAGATAGGATATTAATAAAGCGATTTAACCGTTTAAGAAACCGGTCGAATAAAAAAAAACTGAACCTCAATGTCTAAGAGCATCTCCAATGCTACTCTATTTCTTGCATCAATGCCACTCTATTTGGTGCAACACTATTTATTACTCTATATTTAGTTTAATATTATTTTATTCAATTTTTTTTTGGACTTTTAATTTATCATATATTGTGTATATAATTAACTTTTATATTAAGATATTTATAATTTTAATTTCATATCCTATTTTTTGATATATTAATTTTTGTATACATTATATTTATATAAAATTATAAGTTAATTTTACTATTATTATAATTGTATAAAAAGAAATATAATCATTATTTAAAAATAAAAATTGCAAATTTAAGATATCTAATATTGCTAAAATTAAAAAGTAAAAACTAAAATCTAAAAAAGAAAATTAACAATACATAAAATAAAAATACTTTATAATTAAAGTACATAAAATGAAGATATATTAAAATTGAAATTATATTAAAAACATAAAATATAAATTTAGTGAATTATATATAATGAATATGAAAAAAAAAAATACTATTAGTTTGAAGGAAATAAAAAATAAAAAGTAAATAGAAAATAATAATATAATATAGAAGAGAGAGAAGATTTGATAAAAAAAATAATATAATGATTAGAGTAAATTTGATGTTTCGCTTTTTTAAAATGAAATTTGGTGAAAGAAATAGAGTTAGGCGGCAGAAGGCGAGTATCTGTTGTACGATTCTAACATTTCCCCCTTTTGTAATATGTTGGAGAGTGACAGAGAGAGAAGTGACCGCGCCAATTCAGCATCATCGTCATCATTTCCTTCTCCCCCTTCTTTAATTTTTTGTTCTTCTGATTCATTATTGCTGGACAGTTGGCAACCAGAACGAATATCTATTCAGACGACGCCTCCTCTTTTTGAATTCAGCATTAACGCACTACAGCTCTGAAATTGATCTTCCTCGGCAATCGACTCTGGAACTAGGTAATAGCCTTCGCGCAGAATCTCGCTAATTTGATGACTGCGTTTCACTGTTAGCCTAACTTTTATTTAACGTGTTGGTTTTCTGTTAAATTGTTAACCTCTTTTTGTTGGATCGTGCATTTTTTCCCTGTGTTGCTGACGAATTTTTTTAATTCGGAAGTGCTGGTTTATCTCTCGAAGTTGCTATGTGTAGTAGACTGATGAAGAAAGCATAGTTCTTACGATTAGATTAATTAATCTGCCTTGTGGGTTCTGAACCTGTTATCATAGGAGTATTCTTTTTCCACGTTAAATATTCCTTCTCATAGAGTAGACCCTAAATATTTAAGTTAGTAGGTAGATGTTTTATGTGGAACTAAGCTATGTTATTGAGAGATTATGCATCATTTGGAATGAATAATTGCACTTGATATTTAATTGGCAATAAAGAACTCAGCCGTATGTCATTGGCAAATGGTGGAAGCATTCTCAAATGTTTCAAATGATTATATAATGGGGAGGAGAGGAGATATGAAGGAATAGAAAGGAAAATGGGGTTTGAAAGATTCTTAATAATTATCTTTTAATGTTAAAATTGAATAAACGGTGCATAGTCAAACGAGGAGTAGGCGTAATCTTACTTTTGTAATTATGTTGGTACTGTATAATGTTATTTTTATGTGTACTGATAAAACATTATATTGTTTACCTAAATTCTCCTGTGGCCTATCATTCCCGGCTCATTGTGCTGCTCTTCCCTCATACCATAAACATAAAACATGTATGTGAAAAATGATTCATGTTGTTGGTCTTTTCTTGAAGGAAATGGCTACAGAGTCTGAAAAAGATCTTGGTGATACTACTGGCACTGCACCTGTCACATCTACAGATAATGAACCAAAGACAAAAAAGAAAAAGAAGAAGGGATTATTGTCAAGAATATGGAATGGTCTATTTGGTTCACACAAAGATGACTTTGAGAAGAGATTGCAACATATTTCCAAGGAAGAGGCTACTGTTACTGCCCGAATAACAAAACGATCTCATCGTTGGAGAAGGATGACTAGGCATCTCATTATACTTTCTGTACTTTTCGAGGTAATGCTACCATTTTGTATTCTGCTGTTCTAATGTGTCCTGAATAATAGGGAAAGAAAACCTGAAACTCTTTATCCTGAAAAATCTCTACCTTTCCAAAGCCTTTGAATTCTTTCTTTTTGTTTGTGTATCTTGCTGTTAATGATCACTTGGCATTTGACATTTGACATATTCAATTTGTTTCTTTTACTGGGAAAAGCTGTCTCCTTTATATTTAGGTTTTGTCGCCACAACATGTTATGAGAAGTTTCTAACTTCTTTATATCAAAATTTAAATAGTATAGTCAGTAGATTTACTCAAATATAAATTTCTCTTAACCCTCGGAAGAAAAATGTTAGCTGTTTTGGGGCAGAGAAGTGGTAGAATAATTCTTGCTAAAAGATATAAACTATGCTATGATGTAAATGGCTCTTCTAGATTTAGTAGAGGGAATGGGATTCTATGACTGATTTGTGGCTTTTCTTATGGCCGAAATAGTGGAGGCAAATGGTCTTTTGTGGGTTAAGAATAACTGAAAGGTTCGTTGCCAATTTGACATTGTTCTGGTTTGTGAAAATTGAAAAGTGACTTAGAACATAACTGTGTTATTCGAAGGATGGATGCTGATTTATGATGATAAGTGCTGGGTAAAGCGAAAAGACTCTTAAATGGCAGAATTTGGTGGAATGAAATATGTTTAATTGCACAAAGCAAGTAGAAGAGAATGAGGGAAGAAGAATAATTTCCATCCTAATATTTCCTCGAATGAACCCCTAGGATGAGCGTGGGAGAGCATCCAAAGCAACTGCATTCTTCAGTTTAAGAAGCCATATAAATTATCTTATACTTCTCAACCACTGTTTTAGAACTTACGGAGGTGGATCTGAGCAGCTCACTTTCCTATATTTCAACAATGATGGCTAAATATTAAAGAAAACTACTCAGGAGTCTCGGCTGGTGCAACCTCTTTACCTATCAAAAAGAATATTAAGAAAACTAAGCATGACATCACACAGTCCAAATCCAAACCCCAAAAAAATTGGATACATATTTCATGAAATCATACAAACCTTTGTAAACAAATAAGAAACAAAGAAAGAAAAAGTGCACCAATTCTTTTATCTGATAAATGGCTATGGTGGCAAAGGTACACGTGTCAACACTAGAGTGCCACCACTACTACCACCGCAGCAGCGGCCACCCTCCGCCATCCAGGAATGTTCTCCGGCGAGTTGTGACTACGTGGGACCATGATTGTAAAGGGTCGTCGTAGAATTGTTGTACAACCATGCAGGAGTTTCAAGTCTGAGGATGACTATGTGAAGGAAGTGAAACCAAGAAACCTGTGAACAAATTGGTTGGAACTATTAAGTCTGCTGTTGGAGTTGTTCGAAGCCGAGTTTGAGAACCGAAAATAAGTTTAAAGAAGCTACTGAGAAGTTGGAGGAGAGATTATTCTTGTTGGCATTATATGTTGGAAATATATCATCACAATGATGAGCTCAGGTGTTGTCATGTTCGTTGCATTTTAGCTGTCAGGTGGAGATAGCCGGATGAATGAGTTGATATGGTATAGCTGGCTTTAACCAAATTAAAAAAGTCAACCCCGGAACCCGACAAAATTTACAAAATACGAACACCCATTCAATAACGAGTTCAATCATACCAAAATCATCCAATTCCGACCACAAATGGACCCTCAAACCCCCATATCTTACTTTCCAATCCTTGGGCCAAAATCCCCAAATTTTACCTTAAAAACACTTAATCTAGGTGTAGAAATCAATGGGTATTCAATATTATTGGACAAAAGTGATAAAAAATAACTTACCTCTTAATCTGTAGTGAAATCCTCTCAAAAATCGCCTCTAGTCGAGCTCCCCAAGTCCAAATGCGAAATAATACTCTAACCCTCATTTTTGAAATTAAATAGTTTGCCCAGTTGTTCCTCTTCGCGATCGCGGTAAATCCCTCGCAATTGCGAAGAACAAAAGATGTTGCCCTAAAAAATACACTTCAATGCGAAGACTCCATTGCGAACGCGGTGACTAATTCCCCAAACGTACGCAATCGTGGACACACACATGTGACCGCGTAGCACAACGCGTTTGACATCCCAAGTCTCCTCTTCCTTCATCGTGAACGCGGCACCTCTCACGCGTTCGCATAGCACTAACTCCCCAACGTTCGCGATCACAAACCAAATCACGCGAACGACTAGAGCAACCTCATCTGTCACCCAAACAACCCTTCGCGATCGCGTATAAGGAAAGCAGAACCAGACATAACAGCAGTCCTACAAGTCCAACAATGACCCGAACATGATCTGAATCACACCCGAGGCTCCCGGGACCCCATCCAAACATACCAACATATCTTAAAACATCATACGAACTTAGTCGAAGCCTCAAATCACATCAAACAACATCAAAAACATGAATCGCACCCTAATTCAAGCCTAATGAACTTTTGAACTTCAAACTTCTAAAACCAATGCCGAAACACACCAAACCAACTCCGATTGACTTCAAAATTTGCACACAAGTCATAAATGATACAAGGACCTACTCCAACTTCCGGAATCAAAATCCGAGCCCGGTAACAATAAAGTTAACTCTCAGTCAAACTTCTCAACTTTTGCCAAAACGACCTACGGACCTCCAAATCAATATCGGACATACTCCTAAGTCTAAAATCACCATACGAAGCTATATGAGTTATCAAAACTCCATTCCAGAGTCGTTTACCCATAAGTTAACATCTGGTCGACTCTTTCAACTTAAGCTTCCAACCTTGGGACTAAGTGTCCCAATTCATTCCGAAACATTCTCGGAGCCAAACCAACCACCTCAGCAAGTCACATAACCACAAATGACATAGAATAAACAATAAACGGGGGAACGGGGCTACAATACTCAAAACGGCCGGCCGGGTCATTACAACAGGTTGTGGAGGATCTAGCACCCCTCTAATGGCTGTCTATGGATCAGCAAAATGTGGTCTCGGGCAGCTTCAATCATTCCTTCTGAAGGAGTGCAAGCGGTCAAAAGTTGGAGTGCATACGGCCCCTCCAGGCATGTCCTAACTGACTTTTTTGCTGAGTGGCTCAACTATCCAAAATAGACAAATGTTTAACATCATTTGTGAACATCCAGAGACAGTTGCTAGAACACTAGTACCAAGGATGCAGGTTGTAAAAGGAAGTGGAAGAGCCATCAATTACGTGACTCCACTAAGGATCATAATTGCCTTAGTAACCACATGGTTGAGATGGGGCCGATGGTTTGATGATCAGGGAAGAGCACTGGATGCTGCAAAGGTAGATCGACTCTGTAACTGGTTTAAAAACCGAACACGCTTTTCGTTCATAGATGCCATGGAGATGGAGATGTACATAGAGAATACTTGGATCTCTGTGTTCTCGCTCTCGGTGGTGTATGCATTCATGATACTATCAAGTACAGGTAGCAAATAGACTGGACTAAGATGCTAACCTATATTGCCTCAAATAGTTTGGAAGATAGGAAGCCCATGAACTGTGACGCATCTAACTCATGTCCCAGCTTCCAATTTGATCAGATAAGGAAAATACATATCCTATTCGGATGGGTGCATGGCTTTTACCGCTGCATCCATTGAATGCTTAAAGAAATCTACGCTACGGCATGATTGTGTCAGTATATGATATTGGATGTACAGGAATTGACTTTGGGTAAGCGTAAAAATGAAGGTATTGGATACACATATTAGCAAAAATCAATGTAAAAGTTATTGCTATTGTGATGTTCTAAACCATGGATCGCTTGAAGCAAGTTTCTCGCAAAATAAATAAATAAAAACAAACAAAAAAACTACTCATGAGTAATAACTTGACGTCTAATACGCATGAATCAAGATGAAGTATGGAAACATGAATCTTCAAATTAGAAGCCCATTGTCCAGAATTTTTAGGAATTCACTAGAAGATGCTAGAGTATCTTAAATGGTATTTGAACTTTCAATGAAGTGGGTTCAGAACCATGAGGTCTCAGATTTAAATTCCAGCAGAGGAAAAATCACTAGGTAATTTCTTCCCATTTGTCCTAGCTTGGTGGACAGATTTACATGGTATTGTTGCTGGTAGAAGGTAGCAGGTATCCCATGGGATTAGTCAAGGTGCGTGCAAGCTGGCTCGGACACCATTGTTATTAAAAAAATGACAAGTTAAAATAACAACTAAAGTTGAAATAGAAAGATTGTTCGAGGAATGATGAGAAGTAGAGAAAGGGTTCTCTTTCTTCCATCTCATGTAGCATAAAGACTAACTGGGGCAAACCCTCAGGGGTTGGCCCGGTGGCAATTGACTTGAGCCTTGGGGTTTGCTCCCTTTCAAGGTCTCAAGTTCGAAACCCACTCGGTGCAAACAATTTCTGAGGGCCATCGGACTGGGTAAAACCTGAATTAATAGTGGTGCACTTGAGGGAAACTCCTTGCCGAGGGCCTGTGCACCCCCGGGATTAGTCGGGGCTCGAAGAGACTCGGACACCCGGTGCAAAATCAAAAAAAAACTAACTGGGGCATCATGATACCTTATCAGGGAGCACCTTGGCCACACACCTTTTCATTTTTCTCTGCCTATTTTTGGGGTTTTGCAGTGGAGAAATCACGCCTTGATGATTTTTTTTTTTTGGTAATGCGACTTATAGTTCAGTTTATGTTGTTTTGGAATGGCAATGATTCCGCAAAAGACTTGAACCTTGTGATTGGTGTTCCAATGTTGAAGGTCGGGTGAAGGAGTTGTTTCAGGGGAAGGAGGAACAGGATACGTGAGAGGCTAGTTAAAGGCAGGAAAATTTTTTCTTTGTGATGGGATTTGAACCATTCAAATTTTTAATTCAGATTTAACGACTGTTTTTCTAGTTTAAAATTTCTAATTCCTTATTCCTAGTTTCTAACATACTGATTCATAATGTTATGTTAACAATTAATATTATTCGTCAAGTATATTTAGTGATGCTCTCCTAAAACAGAGCTTATGAGCTACGAGTTGCACACAGTAGCAGTTTAGTACATGCACGTAAGCGGCACCTTAATGGGGTTAATTACCCGGCTTGTGCGCCCGGGTCTATATTGAAATTGCACATACACATGAAGACACATATTTTTCATGTTGCGATCAATGTGTTGATGTTATATGTATGTCAGTCTGCTCGAGTTACACATATTTTTCATGTTGCGATCAATGTGTTGATGTTATATGTATGTCAGTCTGCTCGAGTTTTTTTATCCCTTCACCACATTATATTACATATTTACTTTATGTGTGTAGTATTGAGGTTATCTCAATTCAGGTTATGGCAGTGGCTTATGCTATCAAGATGACAAGATCAGTCGAGCTAAACTGGAAAATGAGGCAATTGCGAGTATTACCAATGTTTTTATTGCCTGGCTTATCCTTCATTACATATTCAGCTCTCAGAAGCTTCACAAGGATGAGTAAGTAGTTCATGTTCTCTCAAAGTTCACAAACAATTCATTTTTCCCGATTCTATCGTAGTTCCTTCCATTTTCTCTTTTCTTTTTTCTTTTCCAGTGTGGCTAACCTGCATAACCTTAGAAGATATAATTTGTCCTTTTCTCATTTCGTTCTTTTCCTTCTAATGCTGGCAGTGGAAGTAGGGTTGGATTTCAGTGGGCAAATTTTGTAGATAACTGAGACATAATGCAAGTATTTTTTTTCTCAAGTTCTATTGTTAAAATTTGGAACCTACGGTTCACAACTCAATTCTCAGTCTCTGTTATCCTTTTCTCGAGCATATTTCTTTAGCAATTTTGAGTGCTTTAACACAGAGAAGAGCATCCCTTGTTATTTATACAGTATGAGTTGACGTAACAAATGATAAAGCTAGGTAGACTGACTGCTGAGTGCTTACATGCCATTGGATTCACTAAGTAGAGTTTCAAAGAAGGCTGGTGAGGTTAGAAATAATATTAAGTTGTTAAAGTCAACTGCCTAGGCAGAAACATTTGCATTCGGTATTAGGTGGGTCGAACTTCTAGCTTCGTAGCTTTCATAAAATTTTTAGATAGTTTTTTGTATTTTGCCTCTCTTTTGAATTGATAATGTTGCTCATTTTGTTTAATAGATTGAGATTACCTCTAGTAATCTTTTTTTCCATTTACTAGTCTCTCTCTCTCTCTCTCTACTGGTACTTGTATCAGAAAGATTGATGAAATATGTCTATCAAACCGTCTCTTGTTTAGTTTATCAAGAAATTACTTTGGTTGGTTTCGCCTGCTGAAGATGTTTGATTAATAGTCGGGTAATGGACTCTTTGTAATAAATAAATAAACAATCAATAATAAATATTCAAAAACAATATTTTTACCATGTTAAATGCAATGAAATTTCTATTCTGGCATTTCCTAAAATTTCTTCTAAGATCATGTTGTATCTTAAAGATAAAATAAACGGGATTCTAGTAATTTTACATTTGAGAAGTTCTGAAGGTCAAGACAATCAAGGAAGTTATACGTTAAAGTATTTCTAAATTCACAATATATATCTAGATTCATAATATTTGTGTGCTGAAACAATTTTGAATCTGGTCAATTCTTTTTATAAGTAACATTTGGATCTTGGTTCAAAGGGAATTTGCTGGTAGAGAGGATCCTTAATAAATATGGATCTTCACGGTCACCTTCTCCTTTAAAGCATGGAGAGCATGCTCTCATGTTATTCTAGTTGGTATAATATTTGGTAAGCTGACTTTGTGAGACTGTGTAGCTCAGACCATTTTTTGCCGTCTATTCCGTGTGTCATCTTTATTGTATGTTGGAACCCTCTGAAATTTTTAACTTTACCTATCCAAATCAGACAGGCCTATGGAAAATGTGTTTCATTGGATTGTATATGATAGAATGGACTACTATGGCTAAGTATGGTGGGAAGACTGGAAAGGCTTGATCCTCATAAAAAAGACTGAAAAAGCTTCATGCTACTTGTTGGCAATGGTGGTTCAGAGGGTACGAGAAGATAGAAAAGAGATCATGGACTTTCAAGTGAAAGTTAGTGGTGATAGAAGATGGAAATCTCGTTTCCATTTTCTTCTCAGGAACTAGAAGCGAAAACTTAGAACATCAGGACAAAACCCTGCTTATAACATTAAAGCACCAACAACATATAACAACTCCTCAACATTGAGCTTCTCTCCTTTCTGTGTTTCTCTTGAGGACGCGTGCATCGAATTGTTAAGAGTAACTTCGGTTTGGCAATCAGATGAATATGTAAAGGCTCCAGGGAATGTGAAAGTCAAAGGAGTCTTCAACCAAGTCCTTTTGATCACTTCAAATGATATTCATTGTAAACATTGTTTAAGAAGTTGCTGAAGATTCATACAATTGATGTTTTTGCCTTAGAATGAATTATATTTCTTTGATTTTCAATTTAAACCCTTCACGTGTGGCCTTGCAGACGAACGCAAGGATCAGAAAACTTTGGAAAGGCTTCAAGCTGAAAGGCAAGTCAAGATTGATGAACTCAAAGAGAAAACAAATTACTACTTAATGCTGCAGCTCATTCAGGTAATAACAATATGCGAGTTTTAGGGCTTCTACGGAGCTCTTTGCAGATAAGTTAACCTTGCAATTGCATTAGGCAGCACATTCAGGTGATAGCAATATGCGAGTTTTATGGCTTGTGCTTACTGCTTAGCTATTTACAGATAAGTTAACCATGCAGGTGCATTAGGGAAGACATGTTTATAACCTTTTTTCACTCCTTTGTCTTCACCTCTTTTACAAAGTGCCTTTATGTCCCAAGTCGGTATGAGATGCTTGGGATTTCATTGTTCAGATCTTTTATGCAGAGGTATGACCCTGACCCAGCATCTAAGGCAGCTGCAGCGACTGTGCTTGCATCGAAGCTCGGTGCAGATACTGGCTTGAAAGTGTATTTGGGAGATGAGTCTAAGCCTAATGCCACTGCTGGAAAGAGCAATGATGTAGAAATCATGCAGTCTGCTGGACTGAGAAATAGGAAGCAAGCCAGATCTGGTAGCGCAGAGAGTGCTGTATTGGATCATTCTGAAGGGGAAATGATTCATGATGTACAGCTTGAGGGTTCTAGTATGAACCAACATCAGCAAATGGTTGTCGACCTTCACAATCCAACAGGTTCGAGCACACTAGACGGGGGATGGCTTGCACGAATTGCGGCATTGCTTGTGGGAGAGGATCCAACCCAATCATATGCTCTTATCTGCGGAAATTGCCATATGCACAATGGTAAGATCCGAGGATATGACCATTGGCCCATATATAGCAGTGTGGGTTTCACCTAACAAATAGTGAATAACTAATACGTAGTCACTATAAGAAAACGGACAAAGGTGTACAATAAAACTTCTTCTGTTGTTTGCAGGACTTGCTAGGAAAGAAGACTTCTCCTACGTAACGTATTATTGCCCTCACTGCAATGCCCTTAATAGGCCTAAGCAACTTGATGATCATGCCTCTGGTTCCAATACACCTAATATAGCATGCACAACTGTTGTGGCTGATGCTGATTTAGTCAAACAGGACGGTGGATCCACGGAGGAGAGAATCTTCGCAAGTAGCAGCCCTATAGTAGCTGCCTCGGCAACAACAGAAGGTGACAAAATAGTCTCCAGTACTTCTAGCAGTTAATACATAACAGCTTGAAAGGATTTGTGCAGGCAAAGTGTTCGCAATTGTAGACGATTTTCTTCTTTCTTTGGATATGTGTAACTATATATATATATATATATCTTGTAAACATCTAGTAGAAAAACAAAACTCAGTGATAGCTGCTTCCCCAACTGCCTTTCCACCCTCCTCCTTAGCATCCATTGTTTTGTAATTAATATTAGTGCACATTTGGACCCAAAAGCATATTATTACCCATTTTTAGGCTGTTGGAATAGGGGTTGAATTTTGTTCCGGTTGTGGAATCCTGCAGTTTTCTTTATTTCTTGATTCATTTTTCTAATTCATTCTTCAATGTACTTGGACAGACCTTGTCGCTTTTATGTAATAAAAGTGGTTGAAGTTAACTTATTGTCTCAAAGGAAGAAGAAAAAAAAACTAGGGAAATTCTTGCTCCATTGGTGCCATTTTAAGGTCCCATATGATGTTCGTTATATTTTGTCAGTTAGTCCATGCTATGTTAACTTTTATTTGATCTTATATTAGTGTAAAAATAGAACGGGCTAGCTAGTTTTGGACTGGTCATTCAAAAATAGCCAGCAAAGTCATTGAAAAATAGCCACTATTTTTCTGCAACACTGAAAGTTTCAACATAATATATTGGAGATCGATGCACTTGTATATGAACTTCGAGCATATTATGTTGGAACTCCAACACGTGAAAAGTTCCAGTATAATATACTGAAGATTGGAGCACATACTGGAGTTCCAGTTTATTATACTAGAGTATTTTTCCGGATTTTGAATAATGTTTTCGCTTGGATTTATCTTTACATAAAAATAACTAAATTTTGTTTACTTTAGAAATTGTGGCTATTTTTAAATAATCAATTGTAAATCTGATTATTTTTTAATTTCTCCCAATATTAGTAGTTCTCTTCTAGTCTTCTACTGTTTGAGCTTACAAAGAAGGATTTAGGGAAATTACCAGCTATGTTCATTTAGAAGTAGCTCATTACAAAAATTGGTCAATTGATAAAATATTACTAATATTAGCCAAAATGGCCAATTAGCTATTTGTAGAAAAGAAATATCAAAATTTTACTTTCTTTTGAGTGTGTGCTATTAGAATAGATTGAGTATATCGTAAGGAGCTTGAATATCAGTTTTGAGATGATTTGGTGAAGTTTTGAGGTGGTTTGAATTGAAAATTCGAAGTAAAAACTGAATATGAAAAAAAATGATACGTGTATCACACTGTGTATCACATATGTATCATATTTGTATCGATTGTGTATCACATGTATATCCATGTATATCTGTGTGTGAGATACATGCGTGATACATGTTTGATACATGTGTCACAGAAGAATTTTTTGACATCGATTTAATTATGAATTTTGATACAAAACCAGTCCAAATCATCTCCAATCTTCCTCAAATTTTATATATTGACTTATCTATATATTTTCAATGAATTTCAACTATACCTATTAAATAAATTCCTTATTTGTTTCGATTTTTGGAATATTGGCTAGAAGTTGGTAAGTTGGTATATGGGACATTTCTTTAAGTTTTCCAAGGATTTACATGATCATCACGCGGTATACCTAGTCAGTCACAGTAGCTTCTCTTCCTTATCCAATCCTTTTGTGATGACTGTTGGATTTGACATTTTCAAGTTCAAATTGGACTTTCTGTACGGCCCAATATATTTTGATATCTCTCATGATTTCTAAGTCGTATCCTATATTTGTGTTATTTTTAAAAATTATTGATTTGGTAGTCAGTTGACAAAAACCTCATAATAATATGATAATTATACTCCTGATAAATCGCGTGATCTTCAACCTCATTCATAAATGCATGCTAAAATTGTTTTACATTGAAGCATTAGCATTAGCATGCTACTTTGGAAATGACCTCACTCGCGTTAGCATACTGTAAAACACCCCTAATAAACGTGGCAGTATGCTAACGTTTGGAGATGACGTTGTTTTACAATATCAGGGGTTATTCATTAGCATACGAGATGGTGTAAAACTTCAGCCAATTAAGGTAGCAGCTGATGGTGTATCCTGCTGTCTATAGTTTTCTCATGAGTTTGATTCGAAACTTCAGTCTAAACTTGCTAAAGTTATTTAGTTCATTTGCTAAAACTTCAGTTTAAACATGCTGAAATTATTTAATTCATTTTCGAAAACTTCAGACTAAACATGCTTAAGTTTTTGTCTTGCAGTATATAATTTTCTAATGAGCTTTTGCTAATGCATGTTGAAGTTATTTAGTTTATTTGCTAAAACTTCATACTAAACGTGCTTAAATTATTTAGTTCATTTGCTAAAACTTCAATTTAAACATGCTAAAGTTATTTAGTTCATTTGCAAAAATTTCAGACTAAACATGCTTAAGTTTTTGTTTTGCAGTATGTAATTTTATAATGAGTTTTTGCTAATGCATGCAAAAGTTATTTAGTTCTTTTGCTAAAACTTCTGACTAAACATGCTTAAGTTATTTAGTTCATTTGCTAAAACTTCAGACTCAACATGCTTAAGTTATTTAGTTCATTTGCTAAACTTTCAGAGTAAACATCCTTATGTTATTTAGTTCATTTGCTAAAATTTTATGCCAAAATATGCTGAAGTTTTGTCCTGCAGTCTATAGTTTTGTCAATAGTCTTGAAGGGCAAAATCATCTTTTTAAAATGCTTTTAACAAAAAAATGAGTACGGGTGCAAACGGAAAAATAAAACGAGTATAATTTAAAAGGGGACGACTAAATAGGGCGCTTTATGCAACGTTTAACATTTCTAATAGGTTGTATTCTATATAAAATCCTTTTTCGGAAAACTTTTATAATTACTTATGGATTCATAAAATATTTCATAATCTATAAC
This sequence comes from Nicotiana glauca, assembly GCA_026770625.1. Lineage (NCBI taxonomy): Eukaryota > Viridiplantae > Streptophyta > Magnoliopsida > Solanales > Solanaceae > Nicotiana > Nicotiana glauca. Next base: position 10,498 of record MU708560.1, on the reverse strand, counting down.
TTATAATAAAATAATATATTCTACATCTTATACATGATAAATATATAAAATATGTACCGTAAAATATACTTAGTTACCACTATAGCACAACTTTATCATGCTGCCTCCTCCATAAAATAGGCACTTTTTATTGGGATTCATTCATTCTCCATCTTGGTATCCTTATAATAGAAATATTAGGTGTATATTGTATACTATAGATAATATTAAGTAGCTTGTCAAGTTACTCAAATACAAATATATATAGAGAGATATATAAGGTATTTCATAATATACTATATACATTATACCATAATATAGTAGTATATACATTTATAAAGATATATTAGGGATATGAACAATGGTAAATAATTTTTTATAAAGAATTAAAATTTTAAAATAAATTGTATTTATGTAATATTTTGAAAATAGTTGTAATTCTTTTAAATTACTTGTAAAAAGGGTTGTATTCTGTATAAATTCCTCAGTCTAATAATGGTAAACTCATTCGGTAAAAGTTATACGGGCGTCCTATTTGGTTTCCCCCATTTAACATTTACCCATTTTTTAAATTTTCTTTAACTTGTACTTACTATTTAAACAACTTAAGGTCTTTTTCTCCTCCTCCTCCTTCTGCTTCTTCTTTGCGTAACATGAGTGATTAGATATGGTGTTTGTGAACATATTTTAAGATAGTTTATGATGTTTTACGATGATGAGCTGTTGTGGTGCTTTATTTTTTACTATTGTTTCGGGTTTGTTCGTTTTCTTTTTCTTAATTGCAAAATGAGCTCGTTAGATTTATTGTTGTGTTGGCAAATTGATTATCGGGGTTTGTTCTTGATAATATTTGGAGGATATATATCAAATTTGAGCTCATTTGAAGTAGATTTAGATATTAAATCGTATATTGGGTTGTTAAAATTCGAAGAACAAATTTCTGTTTCTGGGCAATTTGCACTTCAGTCCTATTTGACCTTAAGTGCATGAAAACGTTGGTTGCACTTCAAACCTTTTGACCTTAAGTGCATCTGGAGTGCAATTTTTCACTTCAGACTTATTTACAAGTGTAGGAAAATATTGTTGCACTTCAGACCTTTTGGCATTAATTAAGTGCATTTGAAGTGTAATTTTGTACTTCAAACTTATTGGCCTTAAGTGCATGAAATAATTGATTGCACTTCAAAGACCTATTTGGCCTTAAGTGCATCTGAAGTGTAATTTTTTACTTCAAACTTATTGGCCTTAAGTGTAGGAAAACGTTTGTTGCATTTCAAACCTTTTGACCTTAGTGAATCTGAAGTGTAATTTTTCATTTTAGACTTATTAACCTTAAGTGAATGAAATATTTGGTTGCACTTCAGACCTATTTGGCCTTAAGTGCATCTGAGTGCAATTTTTTTACTTCAGACTTATTTTTTTTAACTTCAAACCCGATAAGTTTGAAGTTGATCGTAAAGTGAGTAGACTTGCAAAAATTTTATACAGTAGATATAGGTTCAATTGTAACCCCAAAACTGAATATAGATGCAAAATTCTTACTCATTCAATAGTTGAATAGTCCACGATTCAACTCAGCCAGCCTAAACAAATTTGATCAGGCCCAAATAATGTTCTTTCGAAACTTAAGTAAAAATTGCACGGGGCGCCCTATTTGAGCGCCCCTTTTTAACCTGTAACCGCTTTGTCTTTCTGTTTGCACCCGTACCCACTTTTTAAAAATCTTCAGCTTCCCTTTCTCCTCCCCTTTTCCTCTTCTTCTTCTTCTTCTTCTTCTTCTTCTTCTTCTTCTTCTTCTTCTTCTTCTTCTTCTTCTTCTTCTTCTTCTTCTTCTTCTTCTTCTGTTGTTAGCTTTTTAAACATCCGTAAATCAATCAATACAGTTTTTACATTTTTTTATTCTTCCACAAACAAAAAAAGAGTTTATCTCGTAATTGCGGAAAGTTTCATTTCCATTTTTGTGTGTTTTTACTCCTCGCGGGGAGTAGAGTAATGCATGTGAATACCAGAGGAAGCAAGCGAGACGTCAGTAACGTAGAACAGATAAAGACAATTCATTTCTGTTCGTCACTTTTCCTTCCTTTCCCCCATGAGCAAACTGGAAAATAGATAGATCCGATCCTGGAATTCTCAATTAACATAGATCACTAAACAGTTGGTCAGAAAGCCTAAAACAATTCTAAGGATTTCAAACCCATTGCAAGATTTCAAACAATTCTAATGTTTTGATCTGTTTCGTGACTTTTAGGATTTTATAACTGGCAAAAACTTCAGCTCTAGAGATGAAGTTTTCCGATACAAAAGAAAAACTTCAGCTCTAAAGCTGAAGTTTTTCAGTACAAAAGAAAAACTTCAGCTCTAGAGCTGAAGTTTTTATTTTATAACTGGCAAACTTCAGCTCAGCTCTAGAGCTGAAGTTTTCCTATTACAAAGACAAAAACTTCAGCTCTAGAGCGGAAGTTTTCAAGTACAAAAGAAAAACTTCAGCTCTAGAGTTGAAGTTTTTATTTTATAACTGGCAAACTTCAGCTCTAAAGCTGAAATTTTCCGGTTACAAAGACAAAAACTTCAGCACTGAAGTTTTCCGTTACAAAAGAAAAACTTCAGCACTAGAGCTGAAGTTCGCTAGCTATAAAATAAAAACTTCAGCTCTAGAGCTGAACTTCAGGCCCGGCTACTAAAATACTGAAGTTTTGCGCGATTGTCTTTGCTACTTCAGCCCCGTGTGCTGAAGTTATATGAAAATGCGGGTACGCTTGTAATTTTTTTTGCAAAGCGGACACAAGTTAAAATATGACATAAAAAACGGGTATAGATGCAAATGCCCCGAAACTTAAGTCCAACGTTTGGTGCAAAATCAAATGTGATGTTCAAAAAAATTGATAACACTTAACAACAATCTTTAAGCTAACATGCACACACCTTTACTATTTCAGCGGGTATTTATTACTTTTTACAAATACAAATATTGACTACTCAATTTTGTTCATTAAGACTTAAACAAATATAAAGAAATCGCTCGGTATTTTTTTTTTGTCTATGATGAGATTTAAATATTAATTTTTAAATTTTACACTTACTTCATTGATCTCTAGACTACACCTTTGAGCATAATTACTATACCCAAAATTAGAGAGAGCATGTCACCATTCACCATGGGACCTCAAATAGAACATATATGCTTGATTTTGTCTGAGCTATCAAAGCACAGTTAGGCAACTAATAGTCCCAACCCGGAACCTAAATAGGTTCTGTTTGAACTCAAATAACATTTTTAAGTTTAAAAAAAAAAGAACAATTCTATATACAACGCCAGAAAAACTGGTGTTGTATATTAACGGTAACGACACTGTTAATATACAATGCCAGGTTTTCTGGCGTTGAATCTGACAACACTGATTCAACGCCATAATTCCTGGCATTGTATACTTTATTATTTCTGACAATGTATAACGCCAACTTATTTGGCGTTATATATGTAAAAAAAAATCTTCCCGGCTCTTCGTTTTCTATATAAAGAGGTTACAATCGTATAGAAATGCAATCCAAAATTTGTTTAACTCTTGTTGCTCTATTATTGTTAAATTCTACAGCATTTCTTCATTATGTCTGAAGAACGTAGGATAAGAGTTTCATTATATTGGGGTGGTGAGGTTGTGATAGAGAATAACTCCGTGGGCTACAGTTTACCTGCTAAGTGTCATGTTAAATTGCCATTGACAATGGAGTACGATACATTGATATCGCTGTTATGCAAAAAAATGAGTGTGAGGAAACGTTCCGTCATACTTAAAGTTACCAGAAGATATCCGTATTCCGTCACTCCGCTAGGGGTTGCTTTTTACTCGGAGTTTAACATCGACGATGATGAAACTTTGCGTGATTTTTTGAGGACTTCGGACGAATGTCGTGATTTTCTTGTAATCACAATGTTGGAGATGTACGTGAAGGTCGAAGACGTTCCAAAAAATGAGGTTGTGCGTAGTAGAGATAACTCCCAGTCATCGGGTGATTATTCTGGAACAGTTTTTGCCGGAAAAGTTCCGGATGAAAGAGTTATCTTTGATTTAAACTTATCACCGCCAGTGAATGAGCAAGGAGAAAATAATTTATACCCTGCTTTCCATAACTCACAAGACGACTGGTAAATTTTAATTTT